>CM073776.1:43271271-43472033 GCA_037158775.1 Hetaerina titia | reverse complement strand
CATGTGATTGTTCCTAATAAAAACACAAGCCTAAAGGAATTGTGCCCGAAAGAGAAACACGTGGAGAAAATTGGAGACATCTGATGTGGAGTTAACATCTTCATAAATAGGATTCAGTGGAAAAATATACGATTAGAAGAAAAAGTACATATTACTTCACTTTAAAAGAAACGAAATAAATTTCTTCTGCAAGAATATCGAGTTTTTAATTCGTCGCCATTAACTTGTTTTAATAATTTCTATCATAACTTTATATAACATTCGGTGGCGACGGGGCTAACCCTCGCCTGCTGTTCCTGAGACCTTGGGTTTGATTCCCTCCGTGATTATAATGTGTCTTTCCTATAATTATACCTTGCCAATCCGGTGGGTTGACTTTAAATAAAATATATTTTAACGAAAATGAATAACTTTTAACAAAATATACTTTCATCGTAATGCATAGTAAGAAATGTTGTAAGAAAAAGCTTGCCAATTTGTTTTGTTATTGATTTTAGGATTGAAGAACACCAGAGACGTAGGAAGAGGCACAAAATAGCTTAAGGCATTAACGATGAAGGAGAAAATACAATGCTCAAAGGGAATAATATTACAAACGTGGAAGCAGTGAGAGAAAAACTGCGTGGCATCATCAGATCAAAGACGCGTTGACCATTGCTATAAGGTAGACAGAAGAATAATAGACGCTCAAGGGTGATGCTTTAGAATAAATGGGCAAATAACGTGAGGAGAGAAGTTTACAGAAGGATGGAAGGGCAAAGGGAAACGTGGAGCACTAGAGGGAAGAAGAGGAACCAGATGGAGTGGCACGCTTCGAGAGAAACGGATTTGTTGGGAGCTTAATACAAAGGAAAATATAAAGAACGAGTCCTCGAGGGGGACCAAAGGACCAATGCGTAGTCCGAATAAAACAGGGCGGCGAATATAAGGCGGGAAATCCATCAGAGCATAAGAGGAAAAACACTGGCTATAGGAGAAGAAAGAGATTCAGCCAAACAATTTTCGATCCGAATGGCCAACGATGATATGACGAGGAGACGCGGTGGGATCTCCAGAATGTTTCAAAAGATAGACAATAACAGGAACTCTCGAATAGCCTTAGCGTTGGGGCGACAAACAGCATAGGTTTATTGAACATTTAGCTGCTCATTGCGGGTTATGTTGGAATCTTTTAATTTTTTAATAGTCTCACTGCTCTCAAATGAAAATAAAATGCACAGACAATCGTGCGATCGTTTAATAAATCTACCACCATCTAGGAATTCCCTCTTACAATGGCGCGGGAAGAGATAGTCACTTAATCTTCAGGGGAAAAAAATAATAAATCCTGAATGGCTAAAACTGTCAATTTTAGTCTCACATATTTTTCGTTAAGTTTTAAGAATTTGTGTGAGCACATTTCGAAAACCATATTTAGAGTGATTATTTCAATTAAAATACTGAAATACATAAGTATATGAAATTTTCACGTAAATGTAACATTTCTTATGAGCTTTTATATCCCCACGTATAAAAAGAGAAATTGTCCATTGAGTTTTAAAACGTTTACAGCGACGACCAAACTTTTAAAAATGAGCAATGCACTCGAAGGAAAGTAATTAAAAATGCTACACATAATACATACCCGTACCTAAGCTCTAAGTAATATCTATCTTTTTCTATACATTTCTATATATGCATAGAGATCTAATTAATATCAATATATCGTATTTATACGCCGTTACTTATATTTATTTATTAGGTAATCTACCGGTTAAGGCAGGTTCTTGGATGGACACAACTACTAAATATATTGTGACTCCTAACGAAACCCAATCCAGCAACCAACTCTACATCAGGTCTCTCTTCATCTCTGTGTACTTTCTTCCTCCCTTCAACCCATCCAACATCCCAATCATGTTCCTGCCCTTTCCTCGTTTGCCTAACATTCTTCCCTCTATTACCTTCTTCAACATCCCACTGCCGCTCAATACGCCTTTCGTCCATCGTTACTTATATACTAAAGGGTAAAAGAAGGTCAAAATCGTAATATGGATTTTGAGCGGGGAATTTTTGACTTCTAATCTAAGTGATGCCCCAGATAACTCGCTCCTAATGACGAAATTGTAGAAAACTTATTAAAAGGGGAGCTCGAAAAGTACAGAGAAGTGTACTCCCCCCGCGCATCTCTTGAAAGAATGAAAATCCCTGGATGGAAAATCCAGGATGCCCTGATCCGATGAACGCGTAACCTATGTGATTATTAAGAAGTATTACTCAGAAAATTAAACTCATACAGATGTATCCCTTGGTTTCTTTTCTCCAGAAATAGTCATCATTCCTTTTATAACAAAAAAGAATTTTAAACATAAGGTTTAAAATTATCCCAAGAAAATTATTGATTAAAATTAGTATTAATGAAAAAACATGATACTAATTTTCAGTTCAAACTCAATCACGAGTCACGTGGCCGTAAGAATAATTTCAGTAACGACCAATTGAAATGTCAATGCCATTTATAACTATTCGCCGCGGAATCGCTAACCTAAACATTGAAAAATTTGAGAAAGAGCGGATTCGCTATATTCGTGGAGAGCTTACGACCCATATCTCGACGTGTGACCTTGAAAGCAAGTGTGTCATGATCGAAACCCATGAGTGGTTGCTCTCAAGGATCCCTGAGAATTTAGCTTGAGAAGAAAACACTTAGGTTTTGAACTCAACTGGGATTTATCAACTCATACTAGATACATCTTGGTGACGTTAGTCTCTATTGAGTAAGAGTTTCGATTTAGTTGACGCGAAGAAAATTACGTCTTGGATCAATTTTTTCTTTGATTAACATTAAGGTGAGTGAAATTTTTGAGGCCTCACATTCAGTCGAAATTCTATCTCGGGGGAGTGTCATGGGAGTCTTTGTGCCGGAGAACTCACAGGAGAGAATAAAAGAAATTTTTTAATGGAGTGGCTTTTTACCCACTCTTTGGATAGCGAGACTTAAATACTGAATTTAAAATTTAAAAAAACGCAGGTTTTTTAAAAAAATATCATAAGCCAAAAGCAAAAATACAGAAATATCCCAGAGAAGATTTTTCAAATTAGATTGATGAGCGCACGACTGAGTAATTTTTCATCATAGAATTGTTTTTCTGGCAAAAAATTACTTCTGGTTAAAAGTAAATACTTAGCATAGGTAGTATTTACAAGTGAGAGTTTTCAAATAACTTGTGATGATTTTATGAAGAAAAATACCTTTCGGTCCCTCTTGAATACCTGGAACTCAGGAGCATTTTGGGATTGTGCAGGTAGGATTACCTTTCAAATACTTTTAAAAATTTTGCAACTTAAAGAAGGATATATATATATATATATATATATATATATATATATATATATATATAATGCAAATTCATTTAATAGTCAACACAAACACAGAAACTAAAACATATAAAAGAGGGACTCACTGGCTCTCGAATTTTCGGTGGTGCACCCACCTTTCTCAAGAGGAATTGCACCACCGAAAATTCGAGAACCAGGGAGTCCCTCTTTTATATGTTTTAGTTTCTGTGTTTGTGTTGACTATTTAGTGAATTTACATTATTGTGCACGTTCGTGGGTTTTTCAAGAAAGTGACTTCATATATATGTATATAATGTAAATTCACTAAATAGTCAACACAAACACAGAAACTAAAACATATAGTTCTGTTCCCAATTCCTCTTGAGAAAGGTGGTTGCACCACCGAAAATTCGAGAACCAGTGAGTCCCTCTTTTATATGTTTTAGTTTCTGTGTTTGTGTTGACTATTTAGTGAATTTACATTTTTTGTGCACGTTCGTGGGTTTTTCAAGAAAGTGACTTCATATATATGTATATAATGTAAATTCACTAAATAGTCAACACAAACACAGAAACTAAAACATATAGTTCTGTTCCCAATTCCTCTTGAGAAAGGTGGTTGCACCACCGAAAATTCGAGAACCAGTGAGTCCCTCTTTTATATGTTTTAGTTTCTGTGTTTGTGTTGACTATTTAGTGAATTTACATTTTTTGTGCACGTTCGTGGGTTTTCCAAGAAAGTGACTATATATATATATATATATATATATATATATATATATATATATATATATATATACACTGTATAGTGGTAGTATAGTTGGTGGTTCCATCGAAGCAATTAAAATATGCGTACGTAATTACGCAATAAAGAGAAACGAAAACTGTCATGCGTTGTAGGTACACCATAGCTTTTCAGAATATTTGATGGACTAATTACAGTCGTCTTCCTCACTCGTGTCAAGTCTGGAAATCTCTGTAGGTGCATATTCGAGTGGAGTTCAGAGACTCATAATTGGTGGTTCAATCGAAGCATCCGTTCAACTTTAAAGGACGTGCAGGGGGAATAGCAATCCGAGGATTTCATATAAAGAGATCCCCGGGAGGTAGAAGGGACACTCGAGGATAGATTCCCTCGGGAGAAGAGGCGGAGGGAGTTGGTGGAAGATGAAGAAGAGAAGCGTATCCATGACAGGTGCGACGATGAGACTCCAGGACCGCAATCATGATCGACCCATCCCGCTCAGCCACCCCTCACACCGCCCCCACTTCGAAAGAAACTATCCGGGCACCATATACGAGGAAGAAACCGTTTTAGAACTTCTTGAGAGCCTGTGGATGGCTCCTCTCAAAATCCGGAATCCGTCGCTTCGGACATTGAAATCGAAGTCGATAAACCGCACGGGAGCCATTAACGCTTCGCCTCACTAAGGAATCCTTCCTCCACCGCCTCCCCCCTCCGACGGATCCACCACATCCTCCCGCCCCGACACACTTCCCTCACCCCGCCCCCCACACCCTCCCACTCCCTCCCCACGCCTTCCACCCCCACCCACTTCCCGTCGCCAACAACAATCCTCCATGACAACCCTCGCACCTCTTTCTCAACTCTTGCGCCACCTTCCCCATCGGCTGCGCGTCTAATGCCATTTTCTCTCCTCTCACCCTCGCGCTCACTTTTAGAAAATTAACTGCCACCCAATTCAATTAACCACTGGCAAAATGGCTTTCACTCGACTAATTTACTCCAAAGACTTTGCTGACGCCATCTTGAGACTTGGAGGAGTAAGAGGAGGAGGAGACGAAAAAGGTGAGGAGAAGGCATTCTTTCCCGACTGAAAGAGAAAATATTTCCTCCCCTGTCGTATTTTTTTATTCTCTCTCTCCCCTTTCGCCCCATTTTTATTCCTCCTTTTTATTATTATATATGAAAGGCTGGGGAATGTGTCGTCGGGTGTCTTCGTCACGCTTTCGGGGCAGAAGGGTTTTCCAGCGACACCATCTCCAACCCCTTGACACCCACGTCTATTTTTTCTTAACTCGCCCCCTCACACAAACACATCCACCCACATAAAAAGAGAGAGAGACCTTTTCCCTCGAGATCTCCTTTGCTTCTTCCCCTTTTATTCTCCTCCTCACCTCACTCATCCCGAATGCCACGTGAGACTCTCCAGCGATAGGGTCGCTCTCTCCGAAACGCATAGCCTCCCTCCCTTCCTCCACCCCCATCACCCCCTGTCTCTCCCCGGCACGACTTCCAAGGGGCACTAACCCCCCCCCATCCCCGTCCACACCTTCCAGGGCCATCGAGAAAAAGGGTGTAGTTTGCCATTACCAGTCGAGGGAAGAAGTTTGACGGAGGGAGGGGATCTCCAGCCCTTCACGGCGCAGCGCCTTTAAATCATCCCTCGGCTCTCGGGTATCAAGCGTCGTCGGGGCGAAATGGGGGAGGAAAAGAAGGGAGGGCGAAGGAGGGAAGGGTACAAAGGGTGGAGGGAGACAGGATGAGGGCGAGATGGGGGGGGGTAGGCGAACGAATCCATTCGCGGGATCGAAGACTATTGCGAGAAATAGCCCTTAACCCGTCATTTCCGTTGCATGCAGGAACTCGTGCTACGCGCACTCTCTCTCCAACGCACGCAAGATGCAAATAACGTAGATTCGCATGAGTTATGAATTCCGTTCCCGAATCACTGTGAATATTGACCTAGAATACCGTTCAAGTCGAACATTGTAATGTGCAGAAAGGGGAACAGAGACATTGAAGGAAGAATAATTCCGAGGGGAAGGTTATTTTTCCCAATTTTCTAATTGTGCAACAAAATAATCTTTTAAAACAATTTATTTATTAGTACGGGAGGAATGGAGAGTCAAGACCAATTTACGAGTATTTATTAACCAACAATGATCATTCTTTAATTTGCATAAAAGTTTAACGCAAAAGTAATTACTTACTAGTTAAACATAATCCAACGCATTGTTATCTCTCGATCCAATTCGAGGACTCCAGCCACTATTGTGACGAAGTACCTAATCACGTTAATGGCATGACAGAAATATGTTCATTTTTCTTAAAATTACGGAATTTTTGACGATTTTCAAAATTGTTTGTTGGAATTAATTTTTTAAACGGAAAATGTGGACGTGTCCGCAAAAATGAGGATACATAGCAACCATGCAATCCATACAATACCTAAGACTACAGCTCGCAATAAACCTTAATCGTTACAGCCATTACCGGCAATTAGCAATGTGTCACCTACTGCCACCCACTGTTTATCTCTAACTCTCTCTCTCCCAAATTCTCATAATCATACTTATACTCATATACTTACGGGGAAGTGATATGAACAGAAAACATTAATAGAAGTGGTATATTCCGTGGCGAAATATTTGCGAACATTGGCGACAAAAAATCTTCAAAACTATTGATGCATAGCTGGAAACTTGGGTGTCGAGTAGGTTGAATGATGGTAGAGGGACATTGGAACGACAGAGCTTATTCTTTGGTATGACAAGTCATTCTCAAATGAGCCATTTGTCATAGAGATTTGCATATTATTCCCGCAAATCTCTGGGCAAGAGCGATCGTTTTGTGCGTACCATATTACTCGTAACATTCCCAGTTTCTAAGCAGTTCTCTGGTTGCTTACGGTAACGAATTTCACTGGATTTTGAAACGTACTGGACGACGATTATTTCCACATAGTCGCGTGTAACACGGCGTTGGAGTAAGTTGTCGCTAACAATCTTTAAACTAAGATTCCGCGCCTAAATGTGCCCTCTTTATGTACTAAAAAATATTCTGTATGCACATTTTGCAACTTGACTTAGGAGAGATTTTGGATATACATTGAAAAAAAAGAATAACATTCCTATTTCGAAGAATATTTATCGTCACGAAGGTCTCACTGCTTTATGGGATCTGGTATACACCTGATGTATGCCGTAAAATGGCGAAACGTGGACTACAGCCACAACTACGTCATCATCCTACCTGACGATACCGTAAAACGGTGTATTTCGCCCATCAATAAATTTTCTGCAAAACACTACAATTTTTGCCTCTCAACGAATAATTTGAATTGATGTTTAATGGTATACTCACGTCCGGGTAACAGTTTCAGGCATACTTTTGTGATAACTTTTTACATTTCTCAAACGGCAAAGAACTTGATAATTATCCACAATACGTAGGTATTTAAGTAAGACCCACTCAATACGGAGATGACTGAAACAAGCCATGTGTCTACTTGAGCATAAAAATTAACCAACTGCGAAACATATTGGAAACGAGTCATGATAATTATATTGGTAGGTGGAAATTCAAATAAACTGTGTAGTTTTAGATGCAATAAGGTGCAACTGGAAAACATTAATAACTAAGCATCTTTTAGTACCGAAAAGGTTTCCGGACCTGTAGACAATAGTAGTATCTGGAAAACCCCTGGTCGGTAACGTAAATAATTTAACCAGTGGAAATATACTACAATTTGGTCATTAATAAGAAACACAACGATTCAAGATAGCCGTCTACTAAACCGCATGAGAACCATGACTTGTATCGGCATAGCTGGCATCAATTTTAGCATTTTAATTTTGCACACAGCGTATATGACAACCATTGATTAATGCGTATTATTGCAGATAATCAATAGCTTAGAGCTTAACTTTTTGCAATAACTGATTCTCACACAAATGACATGCATTGCATTAAGCAACGAAAAACAATATAAATGGTATAAAAACAAAATGTATCAACAGGAAAGTGCGATTCATTTGATTAAAAATGAAAAAATATAACTACTACAAAAATTCTTATTCACTGCACTGCACTGTCATTTTGTGCCTTCAAAATAAAGAAATATAATGATTTAGATAATTCTAAAAATACCTTGAGTATCCCAATAAGAAAAATACAAAATAAGTTTGTGTAAAAATATGTTAAAAAAACAGCTTTGAACATCGAAAGAACCACATAATTTCCAGACTTTTCCACGAAATATAAGTTAACTTGGCTACTCAAAATCCGAGCTTTTAGTCTCTCTGCGTCGACTTAAAAAAATTGCATTGGTGCAAAATTGCACTTTTTATTCGTACAATATTCCTATGCACTTATGTTATGAAAAAGTCTAGCTCTTTTACTAAAATAAATATCTTCCACTTCTTGATGCCAGTTGTCACACTGCAGTTAATGCAGTGGAAATATTTTACACACTCCATATATACGTCACCTATGTGTTGGCAGCATCTGGGGTAGCTAATGTGGATTAAGTCGAAGTACCTGGATGGTCATCTTATTTATATTTTAATCTAAATGCTGTCCTTAAACCAAATGAAGAGGGTTAAATTATTATTAAGTTTATTAACTGTTAATTCAATCAATACTTTAACATCAAGAGCAATTGAATTTTAATGATGTTAATACTTATTCATTAACACCACATGAGATTTACGAGCATTAAATATTCATCTTCACATGTTTCACCACACGGCCAATGTGCTCTTTCCGAACAAATGCAAAAGATAAATCATTGTTCAAATTTAAAAAAAAGTTCCCGGGAATCACTGTTTTAAAAAACAATGGTTTGAGGCGTCACTTGGTGGAAGCGATTCATAGCGGAAAAGAAAAATACTTTATTCTTCCACATATATTTTATTACACACGACCTAGGTTTCGACTTAAAAAGTCATCATCAAGTGATGACCTGATGATGACTTTGTTAGTCGCAACCTAGGCAGTGTGTAATAAAATGTATGTGGAAGAACTAAGTATTTTTCTTTTCCGTTAATCACTGTTTTATTTAGCTGATATTATTCTTTTCTATTTCCATCCTTTATGTCGAGAATTATGTGAACTATGAGTTGATAAAAAAAACATAAGAGCCTCCGTTATAAATTTTTATCTCAACAATGTTGAACGCTGCTCAAGTTTATGAGGACCCGCGTATGGTCTTAGAGATAACCCTCTTACCCCGTACCAGACTCACATTTCAGGTAGGAGGATTTGTTTTCCCTCCAGTATCAGGTTGGTGGCCTGGAAGAGTTACTTTTTCGTCTATGAAGTGTCCCTCGGGGTGAAGATGTGGATTCCATTTCAGTTTATGGAGAAAATGCCAAGTGGGACAGGGTTGGACGCCTCTGGATCGAGAACAACGCAAGGGAACACCGGCAAAAGGGACGAGCGCGCAAAAATCAGTGGGAGCGTAAATCACCATGTCAAGCTTGCCTCTGCCCGAAACCCTCTTCTCTCTCTCTCTCGCTCCCCATCCCCCTCGAACCCTATTCCCACACACTCCCCAGGATCGCGAGAGGGGGTGCGGCCTGCCAGCATGGTCGTTTCATGCGGCCGTGCTCAAAAGGATTCCGGCTATCTTGTAAACTTGGCGAGAGATCACTCGACCTCTTAAGGGGGGATTACAGAACGAGGGGGACTTCGTCTCGCTCGCCCACGGGGGGACGGTGGCGGACTGGATGCAACGGAAGGGCGGAGGTGCGGATGCCGCCATGATGGCCTCGTTTGAGACGGCTCTTATACCATAAGGAAGTGACGGTTTACGTGGCTGTGGACATGCGCGTGGGTGTGGGTTGACCGGTTGCGCCATTTTCGATCGTGATCAAGAATTTGTTTCCACATGTTCATGTTTGAAAAAATATTCTCATTCACCGAGAGTGTGATGCGGCAATGTGAGGAAAAAAAGCCTGGGCATGCAGGACGGAATGAAGGGTGGTAGAAAACGGAAAAGGGATATGAACACTCATAAAGGACGAACACAGGAGAGGAAGTGGGAAAGGCGGAAGCGAGCAGATCACAAGCGCAAAAATATTTCCTTGACTGAGACTTCCTGAACATCGCATCTTTCGACTAGCAGGGCCAATGCTCTAACCACTTGAGCTATCAAGGAAACGTAATGCACACTGAGATCTGAAGGGTTTATTATGTAACCAAGTGCCCCGATTCTTTGGCCAAGAGATGGTGTTAGAGAGCTGTTTCACCAACCGAAGGAGTAATAGACGACACAAGAGGAAAAGACAGTAGGCTAGCAATCATACAACATCATAAGGGATAGGAACATAAAGGATAGGAACATGGAGGATAGGTTACAGCATTGAACCGTCGTGTCAAGTCGAAAGATCCGGTGTTCAAGTCCCGGACAAGGAAATATTTTTGCGCTTGTGATCTGCTCGATTCCGCCTTCCCCACATCTCCTGTGTATTTATATGTGTTCCTATCCCTTTTCCTTATATCCATTTTAAAAATCTTTAAATTCCTTGGTTCACCAAAAATTATCTTGACCAGTTGACTTTTCATCAATAATATTGCTTATCAAAGTTTATTTAAATTATTAGAATTGTGGAGGATATCGCAACATTTGCCTCAGCGGAGTCAACCGCTGGAGAGTACAGAAATTCGAGAAGTTTACGGTTATCAAAGCATTCACCTCAAGCTTAATGCTAATCAAGGGGAACGGTTTTCACACTGTCAAATTCTTATATGAAGACATAAATTATTGGTATGAAAGCAACGATGTGCTACCTCAAACAAATGTTCCTGATGGTATTCGGTTGCTGTCGGGGCATCACGTTAGGCAATGTCTCAGAAAAAAAATGTGTGAAGCAACAAAAAATTAATTTCATAAATTAAAATGAGTTCACAAGAATTTTGAAACAAGACTTAAGAATTTAAAATTTTTTCCTTATTCCTCGACGCAAATGTACCCCTACAAATCACACAAAGAGATTCGCCGAAGGTGAAGGGCATGGAGAACCACGCAATACCATTCCTGGAATTATTTGTGCCTGAATATGATTCGCCCTATGGTCTAAATATTTCGAGGTTATACCAAATATTCAAATCTCCCACAAAATCGGGGCTAAAGAATGAATGGATCGATGGGATGTTCTCATTCACACTTACAGCTACGCCTGTCAACCGAGCAAGAAAAGTAAGCCTAAGGCAGTCGAATCGTTGGCCATCTAGAGACGATACCGCCATTAAATGGATTCCACATACTAGGGTGCATTAAATTTTAATGACTCGAGCCATCATCCCTGTTTTACTATTATTGCAAGCATAGCTATTACCCGTGGCTCCCCCCGTTGCTTCACCAATACGGAAATTTGCTAAAACGTAGACGAGCTTACGGAGGTAATATAATTATAGCTGTATAGAATATTTGCTTCGTAATTTGTAGAAAAATTTAAAATCAGTGAACCGTATCTATTCCGCAAGAGAATACGATTACGTTATGCTTGAAAGGGTAAAAGGCTGTGGATGGTGACTTCTTAAAGTTTTTTGAAAATCATTTGCAGGGATGACTGACTGATTGGATTCTGATCACATGTTTCCTGATTTTTTAACATCAACACGGCTGATTTTAAGATAAACATTGAACGATTTTAATTACTTATATTAATTAGAACTTGAATAACCACTTCAAAGAGGGCGTGGATGCAAGAATTGGATTTATTCGTACGTCCGTATTTGATGATCATAAGAAAAATTGCTTTAGGGAAAGAAATTTTCACAGGGAAGAAGGGAATTGATGACAGAGAAGTTAAGTAAGGAGTTTAAGAAAAGTGGTAAAACTTTGATATGGAGCATGGCTTTGTACGATATGGAAACGTAGTCGTTGACGCAAGATGATAGACGTAGATTGGAGGCTTTTGAAATGTGGGTGTGGAGAGGGATGGATTAGGTCAAATAATCGGATAGGAGAACAAATGAAGTACTAACCATGATAGGGATGGAGCGAGCGTTGCTGGGAAAATGCAAGGAAGGCAGAAAAGCAGGAGGAAGAGCATTTTGATTGGTAATGGGTGTCTGAAAACTGTGATTGAGGGGAGACAAGAAAGGAGGGGACAGGAAAAGGATAGGAATGTTGGAAGGAATTAAGAGGGCATGATATCATGCTATACGCACATGTATGCGGAATTGAAGAAGGGTTTACTAGTATTTTAGCGCAGACTGTCACGTTTTATCTTGTGAAGCGATGGTACGAAATGTAGGAGTATACAATGTATGTCCATCCAAAAACCTGGTAAAATAAAATGGTTAACTACCAAATAATAATAATGACCAATCATTATCCAATTTCATGAGTATGGAGATCATAGTTTGGGGATTCACTGGTGGAGTCATTGAATTTGCACACTGCCCGCTCAGCGCACTTTCAGAGCGGACTGTTTGGATATTGACACTTGCTGCGTGTCTCTCCCGGGCCTCTTTCTGCGTGCATTAATCAACGCCTGATCACGAGCAGTTCCGATTTTGCACAGTTATTGTCTCCACCCTGCGTCACTCAACAGTGGTCCATGACCAAATTATCATGTGAAATCAATAAAACGTCCATAAAGTATTGGTGTGTAGGCCACGATGCATACGATGATTGATGAATGATTTCCGATAAAGTGGACGTGAATCAAATAATGTGGCGGAATATTTATGCTTCATTGGCTAAAAATAACTACACGCTAAAAAAATACATTTTTATTGATTTTAACCAATCTTGCGATTCTCGTGCGAAATTTAAGCAGGAGCATCGAAGCTTTTGCATTGATTCAACTAAACTTTGGTGGAGCCATGGACTTTCTTTAGTCGCATTTGATCCCTAAGGCTATAGGGGGATCCCAACTTTCAACTCGAATCGCAGTTTCCCTTCATGATTTCGTGCAAAAGTAACAGAATCAGTAACCGAGATACGCCGAGGAAACCTATTTCAGGGACGACGGGCGAAATGTCACGTTTGGAAAAGAAGGAAAGAGGACGCCGGACGGCGGTGGGGTTATCGATAATGGCAGGACGGAGGTCAGCGGGGGGGGGAGGGGGGTAAAGCGATCCCCCTCTCGCGTCGTCGTCCCGTATATCCTCCGCAGCATCCCCGTGCGGAGACCGAATCCCTCCCTTACCAAAGGGGGACCAGTCCGGAGAGGGCGGAGGGGAGGGAGGATTTCGGCGTGTTGGGTAGGGGAGGAGGATGGAAACGCGATTCCGAAACTAGCTGACGCGGCGGCGAAGGAGCTCGCGCGCATTCACCTCACTAAGGATCTCGTAACCGTTAAAAAGGGCAGTTCCGAAAGGGAGCGAAGTAGTCGACAAACACGCTTCGCCACACCTTGACTTACTTTTACGAGCGCCGCTTCCATGGCGGAAATCTGAGCGCGAGCATGCGTTTGCTTAAAAAAAATAAACATATTGAATCCCTCTTCGGGGATAGCTGTTTTCTTTGGAAACCATGAATGTCACCGACACTGTATCTACACGATAAAACGTGGAACTACGTCACAAAAGGTTTCTTTAAATTGAACGACCCTTCCCAGTATTTGGTAAGACAATCGACAAGAAATGGTTCAATAAAACAAGCTAATCCAACTGACAATTGGGAGAGCTGCCTTGAAACCCAGGTGAAACAAATGCTTTTTTTTTGCTCTATGCGATATTTAAATGCAGAATAATTCAATATCTATGCATATAACTAAACAAACATTTATGAAAATGAAAATTAAAGAAATTCGAGTAAAATAAGAGTAATTGTAATCCTAAATATAATTTTAATTTACATTCGAATACAATATTCTGAGAATATGGATTATATGGCCAAAGGGAATTTTCTCTACTTCACCTAAATGAAGAAATTTTTTTAGTTAATGTAAAGTACTAATAACTATTTTACTTCGGTTGATGCGGAGTTAAAAGAAAGCAAATTATTGCACAAATTTTCCTTTGATTATCCAATAAGGTTTTTGAATAATAATTTGAACAACTTTGGAAAATAATAAAGATATAATAAATATCATAAGGAAATACACCAAGCCATAAAGACTCGTAGAAAAAGCAGCAATAAAAATTGTTAGTTCGGGTTCTTAAAATAAGGAAATGATAAAGTTTCGTTTAAAGATTTGTTTCGAAAGTTTCGACTGCGAATAGAATACCGTGTATGAAGTTTAAAAGTTTTGTATAAAAATAGCCTTTGTATATTTCAATTTGTCAATAGTGCCTAATTTAGCTATAGTGAACGCTCATATAATTTAAATAGTGTCAAATTACTCAAAACTTTTCCGTAAGTACTAGAAAAAACCATACTGAGTCCTCCATTAAATATGTTTAAAAAAAATACAAAGCGGGCTCGGAACAGTATTCGGTCCTTATAACGGAATTACCAGTGACGAAATACATACCAAGTACCTTCATTAAACATTTTAAGAGTACGCGGAAAATCTGATCCTTCCGATTTGAAGCATAAAAAATGGACAGAAGACACAGAACCCTGAAGCGTACGCAATAACGTTTTGAACGTCAAGTGAACGGAAAATCTCAAGTAGCAGACGAAGTCATTAAGTCAGACGACCAACTTTTGTACTTGACGCCATTTCAGAAAGGTGGATAATTAGGGAAAGTTGTGAAACGGGCGGAGAGAATGCCTATTTCGACATTTGTCTGCTACTCTAAACGAAAGGCGACAAGAGGTCAGCAGTTTAACTCACCACCTGACGGATACTTGAAGCGCTATCTCACCCAATTAAAATCCGAATGCAATTGACAATCTCGCCATGGAAGGGATTTGGATTCGCACCCTCGACGAGGGAAGAAGACAAAAAATCTTTCACGAAAGTACAGGTCGACGCAGAAAGATTTATTAGGGAAACGCCGCAATAGACATTGGGGTAAAATAAATAGCAATAAGCTAGGGTACGATTACATTTAAAAATACTTCCACATTGCGATTTTCGATCGCGACAAAAGTCAGGATTCGACATCAAGATAAATATATTCGAAAAACATATGCCCACATGCCATTATTTTTACTTATTTCCCTTCTATACCTTCCAACTATATTCCAACTATCGGCAACTATTAACTTCCTATCCTGATGTGGGTAACCATGGAGTGAGTTACATGTAATTGAAAATATCAGGGATTAAGTCTCTACACTGAGCCCCTGACACCCCCAGTTCACCCATTCTTCGTGATTTTTCGGTTCTTAGATCTTCCTGGGAAATAGCAGGTGAAGAAACTGTTTCTCCATCCCTGATGTGTGCATTAAGCGCACCGTAGGGATTAGTGTGACGAGAGCTCGACCCTCATTTATCAATCAACCTCTGGATTGATCATTGGCGGTAGTAAGAGCTGTGAAAATGTGGGGTCTGGTGGGCCATTGAGCGAAATGAAGAATTTCTGATGGCCTGCGATTGGTCGACCTAATGTAAAAACAATCTTCATTTATGATATTTTTATATACACAATCAACTTCGAATCTGTGGGTAATATAATATATAAGATTGATTGCTGGTAGTTAAATACTCTTCATTACTTCATTTTGAAACCAAAGGCACCTACAGGTTGTCAATTTCGCGACATGTATCCTGCCCCAGAAATAATTCAGTTATATTGATTGACCCGGTGCTGAGGGTCGTGAAAGCCTAACTTTTATAATATCTTATGCGTCAGATTACTTTTCTTTCGAGAAGCTTATTGCGAAGGAGTAGGGATGATGCTCTGAACTAATCAAAAGTGTTCCGATACTTAATCCGTTAAAAAAAAGTGCAAAATCTTAACCCTCCTACATACTGCTGTTCTCAAGAGGGCAGAAAAAGCTTTAAAAGATGATAAAATGGGATCAGGTAACAAGGATTTGAATCCTTGTCCCAAAGCTTCTTATGTTCCGACTCTACGAAAATTACCCTCATGGTCGGAACTTTGGGTGGAAGTATACTTTTTAAATAGACCAAGAACACGTTTATTTCTCCCAGTAGTATTTCCCCGATATTTTCTTTTGTAATAAGTAATCAAAAGTTACTAGAACTTTATTTTGTCCATAAAATACTTAGTACTAGTAGTAGTTTTTGGGTTTTTTTGGGTACATCGACAGCTATGATCATTTTGCACCACTGTCATAACTTTAAAAACTACAGTTCGATTTTAATAAATACACAAATAAATAAATAAATAAATATTTAAAACAAATAACATTAACAAGAGTATGTGTGTGGTGGTTTTCATTATTTATTATTATTATTATTTTATTTATTTATTTCTTTTTTGATTTTTTTATTATTACCTAGTGCCATTCAAGTTTACGGTCCCGGTATTTTTTGTTTACATCTAATTAATGAGTTGGGGTCGTCCCCTAAATCTTACTTACTATACATAATGAATAATCGTGATTTGTGTTAAAATGCGTTATCTTCTTTAAAATCGATCATAACCGTAGTAAGGAAATAAATATATAACACACTGTTTTCCACAGACTCATTTAAAGGGTGTTGTTGCACGTATCGGCCTGGAAAATAGCCAGTTTGGTTATTAAATTCAATTTTTATTCAAATTTAATTAAACTAATTGGTTCAATAATTTAAACTGGTGCTAAATTATGTGTGACACATAATATCGTTTTATTTCGAAGGACCACGGATTTGAAACATGGTTTAAATCCCTCGTTGTAACCTTGAGGTAGTAAATTAAACAATATCAATAAAAAGAGACGTTTCAGGCGTGATATGGTGGAATATCATAATTAATTAAAATTGGCAATTTTCCACAAAAATAAAATTTTTATTAATACGACGGGTTTTAATGTAACTACATCATCTTCTGGGCTGGTCACCAGAAGATGATGTAGTTACATTGAAACCGGTCGTATTAATAAAAATTTTATTTTTGTGGAAAATTGCCAATTTTAATTAATTAAACAATATGAAGTTCGAATGCACACAAACTCCGTTCCTCATATGTCCGAAGGTTTCTCTCGAGACGTGTGAGCCCTATTCACATATCTTAAACGTGTAGATGAAAACAAATCGTTTATCCATAAATGCACAATAATAAACTACTGACTTGTGCAGCCAGAATCCTCAAAGAACACTCAATCTTGGTAACGGAGCATATTTCCTCTAAAATGCTGAGACTGCTGAGTTAACCTGGGGACGTGTCCATATACTGCTCACGTAAAGAGTATCCTGGAAGCTAAACAACATGCAAGTCCCCGGAGGCATCCATATTCGTGACGACAAGGCAGACACGAAGTGAGAATGTCAGCTACCTTTGTGGATAAATTCGCCGTGTGATTTCAATGCATAGATGCATGCATATTCGCCTTTGTAGTTGTATCAAAACGTAGAAATGCCCAAGGGCACCAACATTTCAAGAGTTCTAAGGACACCGTGGATCAGCGACTTACTGAATCACAGAATGACCGAACATAAACAATGGAAGATTTTAAAAAAAAGAAGGGGGCAAAAATAACGCGGCAGATAAAAAGAGGAGAGCTAATAATTCAACTGAGGCTATGTAAGTTCACAAAGGCCACGAAAAGAGGTCAGCATAGCAACCAAAATGAAAAATACGGTACGATGAAATGAATAGGCATTTTTCCGGGAGGGTTGACCGAAGAGGAATTGCTACTGCAGTATATCAAATTTTTGGCTTTCGGGTAGGCATCAGTTGTCACGAAGGCATCTGAAATTCCATTGGATTCATACTTTGTAACACTGGAGATGTGGATGTAAAAGTCAAATTTGTAAAATTATTTCGCAAATAATTGAGCTATAATTAGAGAATAACATTTCATCTTGAATCAAGCGATTCTAGAGTTTCAATGTAGCAGTATAAACAACAGAGATTTAAACAGGAGAGATTGAATACGTAGTTGATATAGGGCGTTGTCAGGAAGGTCGACGCAATTTTTTGTATGGTAGTTTGAGATGTAAAAGCGTCAAGTTTAAGGGGATGTCTTATGATAACATAATTGAAACGACACACGCTTATTATGCATGGCAACTGTTCGGTAACTGTTTTTCAACGTCAATTCACAAACACGGCGCCATAATACTTCTAAAATTCGGCAATGGCAGATTTTTATCAACGTATATTCGTATCTCTCGAGCTCAAGACAAATAATTTACATCTCATGATAACATCAGGGAAATTTAAACATAAAATTGCCGTGTTTTCATTTTGCCTCAGCTGGGATGTTGAAATATAAACAATTTTATATGTTATTACTAGCAAGATAATATATACCTACACATGTTTTACCTATTTAGCACCAGTTTCATATGAGGGAGGCATATTCTCAGATGGCTTTGAATAACTGTAACAGGAAATTATCACCTGCTACATGTTGCCATTAAAGTAAATTAAAATTGGTCAGAGTTTAACGCATAAATTAAATCAAAGGTTTCTATTTTTAATTTCTTTCACTTTTTCAGAAGGTGAAAATACAGCTATTCTTATCTTAAGGGCACGTAAACTCGAATTTCGTAACTTTGATTATTTTGAATCGAGAGTTCTAATACAGCCTTAAATAAATGAACCCCGAGACCCACGATTAATTTTCTTCTTTGGACAACTTCTCCCCAGAATCATTAAGGAAGGGTAGATTTGACTTAGTCTTAAAGCATTAGTGGAGAAGGATTTGGGTGAAAAAAGGAAAAGCCAACTTGGGACGAAAAGACGAGAACAAGTCTGAGTGAAGCAGATGGGTTAATCAGAGAAAAGTGAGAAAGTGAAAGCGGAGGCAGGATGCTGGGGCTGCGTAGTGTTTTGACGCGCTTATGTTGTGCAATTATGAGATTGATGCCCACACAGCAAGAGATAAGACGGATTAGTGATATTCGCGACCACTGCCCCGTATTATCTTCCAAATGTTTAAGAGAAATGGCCACTACCTTATCGAATGCCGATGCTATCGAAATGCAGAGTTTTATGTACGATTTTCCAAGTTTTAATTAGCGATGCACGATTTTTAACCACTGATATGGAACAGAGAATGTATATTTTACCAAACTATTGCTAACTGAATCATCAACGGTAGTTGTCACAGTTAGATAAACTACGATTTCGTTTAAGTTCCCCTCAGAATAGTACGGAGTACTTGTACATGAATTTAAATGTTTCTATTTTCAAGTATCCACAAAATAGTTTACACTTCCAGAGATAGGAAGCATAAATTATCGTAAAGACAATAGTTGGGTAATAAATAAATCGTCTTTAGGTACGAGTCTCATATGTCCGACCACGGCAATCAACGAATCCTTCCTTCTCTCTCGTCAATCCTGACAGTGTTTAGTCGACCGCAGCCTTAGGAACCCCCAAATACCATTTCCACCACGGCTACGATTCACTTTGCATGAGGATTCAAAATTTTAGCGCCAGGTAGGGGTTTAAATTCTCGTTCAGTACCACTTATTGTGATTGTTAATGTGTTATGCGTTTATCTATCAATTGCACGGACACGATACGGAGATTCGCCTCTCGGTTGTACTCGACAGCATTGAAGGTATTCACTCGGCAGAACACATTATTAATTTAGTTGCACGTGAAGTCATATACTGAAGCAATTTCGCATAGATAAACGCATATCGAAGCAACGCAACGAATATACCATTTCCTGACCCAGGTCGGAAATGTTGACCGCGTCGTCCATCCGGTGATTAAAATGTAGATTGTGGCAATAAAGAGGCTGACTTGTTCCAGGTCAACGTTCTTCTCGCATAAGCATCACGATGCCGAATATCAGAGCACTGTTTTAGCAAGGGACACTGCCCGCTTGTTAAGAGTACAGTCGAGGTTTCGAGCATACCTTACTGGTACATTTTTCCCCATACCATTTTAAAAACGTCATTCAATGGAAACACGAACAAATGTATCCACCCTGAAACATCCGTCGCATGCGAGGGTATACACTTGTGGTATGAACCCAAGCGGTTGGTATGTTCGGACCACTTGAGATATAATTTCTAAATTTAAAGCAAAACATTTGAATATTGTTTACCGAGTTAATATTAAATTACAAAAAATATTAAATAGATATGATCATATCAATGAAGAGTCATATGTACCTGATAATAATTTTACTCTCCTTTAATCTAGCATATCATTTTGTCGCGTTATAAAATAAAACTCATGGCCCTTATAGAGCTCACATTCTACTCTTTGACTCTCTTTCGGAGTAAGTATCAATATCGATCTACTTTTATGTGCTTTTCAAAATTCGAGAACGCACAATATAGTTTTATCGCACCAGAAAAGGGTATATTCACCCCAAAGTTGCCAAAATCTTTATTGACCAAGAAATATGAGTATAGACTAAAAGTTTAACAAAAACCATGCATATATTTCAAATTACTTTTCAGCGCACTACTCCAGCATTAACACCCCGGTGTTAAAATAATTTACGCAACGACTCCTTTAGTGAATGCTAATACTCTCCTTCCATGAGTTTTCTTAAAGTGAAGATTCAGGTAACTCGCCTTCTCTCACTCGAAAACGGTAGATTTACGTCATTTCATCCAAATCCTTAGGCACATTTTTCAAGACCAAGTTTACGAGGGTTACTCGCTTATTAGCAGTTTAGAATGATTAGTTTTTGATTGTTTCACATTTATTCTTGCTTTGTTTGACGTTTTCATTATGCTGCCCAAAACTTGACCTAACATAATCTGAAACGCTTTTAAAACTCAATTACATTGCAATTGGGAAATTTTCTTTCTCGCATTTTTTACAAAAATTTCATTTTCAGGACAAAAACTCAGCAAAACTCGAAAAGGAAAATCTCTCTCTCTCCCCCTCTCTCTCTTTCACTCGAGGGGAGGGTAACAGTGTGACAATATATATGAATGAAGTAAAACTAAGGTAACGATGATTTCCATTTCATATATACACCACCGACATCTAACATTTCATATGCATCACGCATTGAATTATTCCAAAGATAAGAGCTAGCTCAATGAATTTCTCATTGACAAAACCCTTGGGATAGGAAGTTCTGTGAAAATACTTAGACCCAATCTCGTTAATAATTTGCATACATACAAACTTTGCTTACTCTAGATTATAAAATTAATTTAGTTTCCGTGGTTACTCGCTGTTAATTGTAAAGATACGCCAGAGAAAGAGATTGCTAGTTATCTCGTAGGAAAAAGGTAATGCATATTTTAGTTTGAATCACATGCATAATACGTAGGTTTGAAGGCATTTAGAAGGAAAACTGATGACGGATAACAGCTAGAATTGGCTTAACGGAACCAAGAGATATTTTTGGAAGTAGGGAGAATGTGTGAAAAAACATTATGGTAAAGCCTAAAGCTTGCCAAGCCCAGCGTTAATTCTCGCCAAGGTGTGTATTTCCTCATATTAATGCTTAAGGTGAAGCTTTGAGGCAACGGCTCAAGAATATAACCCGGTGATAGGATGAAAAAACGTGAAATTATCCACTTTAAGAGAAATTCCCTGATGGAACGCACGGACAAAAAATATAATCACTGTTATAGTTGAAACATCAAATCTTTCTCACGTAAAATAATCCAATTATCAAGATACTAAGTTAATATTTACCCGTATTATGTTCGAAGCTTTTGTAAATTTTTGTAAATTTTGTAAAGTTTTTTTGTAAATTAGTGCGTGAAAAACGTGATTACACAAGTATTTGCAAACAATTTCCCTCCCAATACCCCGAGCTAAAATTTTAATACGCCAGCGTGCTAAATAAACCCATCGACTCAGCGCCCTGTGGCTGGCCTCAGAATGACATACCGTCTGAACTAAACACACTAGTAGAACTTTTACACTCACAGTCTTGTACCTCCAATCAACATAATGTGTAGACGGACCAACGGAGGAGAATGTACTATATACGTTACAAAACGTGTGCAATGCGCGAAGAAATTCGACCGCGGAAGACATCAACGAGAGAAATGAGGAAATAGGAATTACTATTTCAGCCTGGTAATAACTAGGTGGGAGACGTGCCAGATGAAGATTTGTAGATTGTAGAGCCTTTCCGCGAACGTACTGTAATGGAATAAGAGGTGAATTACCAACTATGCAGACTTCCCAAGGGTAGGTACAGATGCTTCCCTTCAAATATTCTCCACACGCAAACACAGAAGGATTCCCAATCTCCCACATTGGGAGGCACCTGAGAATTCCAAGCATGTACTCGGGTACCGTCCACGCAATACAGAGGGGAAAGGATAAACTAGAACGACCCCTGACAGGGACCATAACCCACTGCCGCACGTCCTCGTGGTTGCTAGAAGGGTAAGATCTAGATGTAGATAATGGTGGAACGTGTCGGATGCTATATGCTACAAGAACAGACGGGGTATTCAGTTTGTAGCGTCAAGAATCAACGCCCCGAGAGAGTGGACGGACGAATATGAGCAAGCATATACGAGATACTTGCTAAAGATGAGAAGAAAAGGCATCTCCTACCCCTTGACTTCGTCGAAATAACAAAGTTTTCCGTCTGTTTCACCAGTCATCGGAGAAAACTGCGACTCTCCAAACACCTATAATCCCACACCCCGATTCCACGTGCCCCATCTCTAGATCGGGGCAGAGGGCATAGAAAATACAATAAACGTTCTATCATTTCTCTCTGCTGGCAACCCTTACTGTTCTAATCTTTACAGAACCCTCATAGCTACAAATACGGTTGAATATTCTTCTCGTTTCCTCCTCTTTATGTGTCCTACATCTTTGTTTCAAAATTGATATTTTATAGACAGTGCCGTTAAGGTAATTTTATTACATATTTCCCATTTCCTCCTTGTTTTTATTTATGTTAGTCAGCCTCTCGTGATGGATCTTACGCTGCCTCTTAATCCAGTTAGAATGATGCGATGAATGTTTCCCGTAGAAGATGGTGAGATGCGACAGTGGCCCGTCACTCTCGACGGCAACACGGGGAAAGAGCGCGTCCTCTCTATCCCATACGTGCCTGTAAATTAATGGTGAACTTCAGCAATCAATGCTATTCCTTAAATAAAAAATTTAGCGTCTTAAACAGCAGAGATGAGATTTCAAGGGTAATATCCATGAGTGTTTGTAAAATCTCTCCGCACTCCCCAAAATCCCTTAGACCTCCAACCTTGTGCCGGATTCCGTTATCATCGGGAGTAGTATTTTCACTCGGCCTACAGAATTACACATTTTGTTACACATTAAATTCAACGCTCACGGCGAATTATAGTGGACTCACTTCGGTAAATACGTGTCAACAATACTAACAAATGCCCACTCCGGGCAACTAGTACACTCAACGCGTTTATTCTAACTTCAGCGTATCCCTAGACGTTACGAAATGGATAAAACAAACATATTTAGTAACATTGGCATTTATGAACACATTGATGTGAAACAGCAATAAGAAACAAGGGTTTTTGCATTGTCGAAGTTGGAAGTGCTGAATCCTAAGTGACTACAACAGTATATGATGAAAGAAGACACTTTGCTTCTCCGGGCTGAGTAGTTTCCGGCATAATGTGGTGGAATTCGTACATTATAAAGAAAAGATAGTAACAATTTTCCACCAGATAAGTTAAATAGTACGACCGCGTTTCGGTGTATTACATCATCTTCAGGTCTAACTATATGTTTTATATATATATATATATATATATATATATATATATATATATGCGGGTCGCGGTGGTCCAGTGGGTAGAGCGTTGGACTACTGACCGGAGGGTCCCGGGTTCGATTCCCGGGCGAGGGACTCTGGGCACCTGCAGCTCCACCCAAGCTAGTTGATTTTTCGGGTACCAGATCTTCCTGGGAAACCATAAACGGCACAGGGAAAGGAACTGGCCCCCCTACCCTGATGTGTGAATATTCACATGCCGTCGGGCTTGGTACATGGGTGAGCTCTACCATCACCTACTAAACCGACCTTCTGGTTGATTACTGTGTTTATGGTTTTTATTTATATATATATACATGCAAAAACTTATGTGAAAGTCTAACGGATGTGGGTAATACTGAATATATGGTTAGCACTAGCGAACAGAAACGTGCAAAAAAAGAAAATAAACTCACACGTTTTCTTTTTTGTATGTTATTATTAGGAAATCTACCGGTTAAGGTAGGTTTTTGGATGGACACAACTGTAAAAAAAACATTTTGCAGCTCCAAACAAAACCCAATCCAGCAACCTAATCTACATCAGGTCCCTCTTCATCTCTATGTACTTCTTTCCTCCCTTCATCCCATCCAACATCCCTATCCTGTTCCTACCCTTTCCTCGTTTGCCTAACATTCTCCCCACTATTACCTTCTTTAACATCCCACTACCACTCAATATACCTTTCATTCGTCTTTCCTGCCTCCACAGGATTTCTCTCAACAAACCCCTCTCCTCACCCACCATACCTTGTACTTCCTCATTTGTTTTCCTTTCGGTCCATTTCACCTTCTCCATTCTTCTCCACACCCACATTTCAAAAGCCTCCAATCTACGTCTATCCTCCTGTTTCAGCGACCACGTTTCCCCGCTGTACATAGCTACGCTCCATATCAGAGTTTTTACGAGTCTTGTCTTAACATCCCTACTCAACGTCCCCGTCATCAACTCCCTCCTCATTGAGAAAACCTCCTTGCCTAGCGCAATTCTTCTCTTTACGTCCTAACCACTTTGACCGTATTGGTCAAAAACACTTCCGACATATATATAAACTGCTCTACCTGCTCTATTTTTTCCCCTCTTACTTTAGTATGTTACCCCTCTTACTTTATGTTTAGCGTAGCCTTTTTCTTTCTGGAAAATCCCATAACTTTTGTTTTATTAATATTGATTCTCATCCCATATCCATCGCACTAAACCTCCAAAGTTATGCGATTTTTTAGAAAGAAAAAGGTTAAGCTAAACATTAAAATATCAGAAAAAAATAGAACAGGTAGAACAATTTACGTATCTCTGAAGTGTTTTGGACCAACACGGTAAAAGTAGTACGGAATCAAGGAGAAGAATTGTGTTAGGAAAAGAGGCATTCACAAGGAGGGAGTCGATGACAGGGTCGTTGAGTAAAAATATTGAGAAAATACTCGTTAAAACTTCCATATGGAGCGTAGTTATGTACGACGCGGAAACGTGGTCACTAAAGCAGGATGATAGAGGTACATTGGAGGTTTTAGAAATGTGGATGAGGAGAAGAATGGAGGAGGTAAAATGGACCGAAAGGAAAACAAATGAGGAAGTACAAGGTATGGTGGGCGAGGAGAGGGGTTTGTTGGGAGAAATCCTATGGAGGCAGGAAACATGGATGAAGGGCGTATTGGGCGGGAGTGAGTTGTTGAAGACAGTAATAGAGGGGAGAATGTTAGGCAAACGAGGAAAGGGCAGGAACAGGATAGGGGTGTTGGAGGGGATGAAGGGGGGAAGGAAGTACACAGAGATGAAGAGGGACCTCATGTGGGGTAGGTTGGCGATTGTATTTTGTTAGGAGTCACAAAATATTTATTTGGTACTTGTGTCAATCCAAAACCTAGCTTAACCGGTAGATTACTTAATAATTTTGTATGTTTAGGGAGTTTTTCGATGGACGCATTATATTTAAAATTCTTTGTGAAAAATAATAATGCACGCAGTAATTAATATTAGGTCACAGTTAAGTCAACGGACTCGGTCTTCTTCGATTCTTTTCCGATTCTCTATGATAGTTTAGTGCCTCTGCGTTTATAGCCTTACTCAGAAATATGGATACCCTCTAAACTACATGCATTTAGGATAATGATTTCGAAAATCGTTCGGCGGACCAAGGCCCTTAGCGCGGTATTCTTACATCCCCTCTTCTTGCCTCGGTAAAGGAGGGAGCAGGGCGAAACGTTAATAGGGGCAAGATAAAATGTGAGACCGAGAGAAGGAATGGGTTAGGGAGGAATATTAAAAAAGTCAAAATGAGCGTAGCCATGTTCCGCCCTTTATTTTTTCCCCTAAAAATTGCGTCACTTTTTACCCAACTAAGGTAGCTGGTCTCTTTTTTCCATTACGTGTCCAGGTTCGTTCCAGTGCGTGATGCCATTGAAAAATGGGCGAGGAGAGAAAAGAGCGCTTTAAACAATAAACCTAGCGTAAAGACCGGCGTTGAAAGAGTGGCTTAGAAGAGCAGCGGCTCGTGATGGAAATATTTCCAGAGGAAACAACTCGAGTCATCAATTTACAAGAAAAAAATAGTCTGTGTAATGACCGTCATATAACTTTTGGGGAATTTTATTTTAATCTCTTTGAACTTTTTTATTCCCGAGCGTAATGATAGAATGACTGGGGAGGAGTTTGCATTTCATCGAGGAAAAAAACGAAAAATAGGGGGAAGTGAAAAACATTTTGTGATGTCATTAAAGTTAATGGAGACGAAATACCTACTTTTTAAAAATTAATTTCAAGAATTATCCACGATTTTTGCAACCACACTTCTACATGACTGATTTTCAATCAATTGTAATGCGGATTCAGAGCATGATAAAATGGCTGTATTTGATCGCACACAATTTGTACTGATTTTATTTCAATAAAGTAGATTGCTTGTACAAAATTTCCACAAGAACATGCATGCCGTGGTGGTAATGGATAAAGGGATACAAATTCGTGTTAAAGTTAGAATTGCTGATACATGTACGTATTCTACTTGCTATGTAAAATAATTGGAAAAAATAGGAAGCTGTGTTTATTTCATTTTAATAATGTGTTGTTGAAAAAATCGAGAGATAATTAAACGATTTCAAAAAAGTATGAACCTGAAAGATATTATTGTGACAATCTCTCAGAGCAATAGTAGGTATTTATTTGACCCCAAAAAGAAGAAAGACTGGCTATTCAATGCTGCATCCACCAGCCTGTAAAATCTGACACGCAAACAGTCTTTCGATCTTTACAAAGTTTGAAAAAAGTTCTGAGCACTTACTTTTCCTCCTTGACGAACTTTTAACGGTTATCATATAGCCCTTGTGGCATAATAACCGGTTAAAATACGCCATTTTATCAAACAATGAACCGGAGTGGCATTTAAAAATGCCTTCGACAGATGATATCCCAATATCTTCTAGGAAGAATTATGAAAAACAACCTAGTTTCTTGCTTTGAGATAATTATACCACAGCTATCGTTTAGAAGATGATTTTAATGCCTAGTATGCAATATTGAGACACGGAGATGCGCTTTTTTATGTGATTAAATACGCAAGAAATCGGCTTTTATATGACACTAGGCCGCTACAAGCGCCATCGTGATTGAAAGAGGCAAACACTTCTCTTTTTGTTTATCATCATTCCAAATTTGGTCATGTTGGCCGCATGGGCATTTAAAAAATAAAACGATAAAAACATAACAACAAGATCACTCATAAACACCAAAACCATAGCCGGAGGGCTTTTAACTAATCATACATGAATAGTTCAACGTCAACTATCAACCTTTAAATATATATGCATAGTCTATCTAGGCCGGGAGTCGAACCCGCGACTTTTTGGCTAGGAGGTGAGTGCGTTACCCCACCGCCAATGAACCAAGATAGTTTTCCCCTTTCCGGTAGCAAATGATCATGGGGAAGAAACAAATGATGGATCCACGAGTTCATCAGAATAAAGCTCAATTTGCAACGCAAATATAGAAGCATATCAAATCTCGTCTCCGTTAAACACCCGTAGATGGGGACAAAGAGGATATCGGATTGGTGCGATAGCTTCTCATGTCGAAATCCCGACCGCGAATACCGGAGGCGGCGGATTAATCCGCGGTAATCCTTCTCCTGCTTCGTCGTCGCCAAGCGGAGAGGACTTAATGCGCAGTATAAAATCCCTGGAATTGGGACGACAACTGTTTCCCTTGGTGCCCTTTGATATTTTGGTAAATTAAGCCTTTGCTAGACGCTTGGTAAGGGGGCTAATTCCGATATTCCAACTATCTCCATTCTTATACTTTCCCTATGGTCGTGACTATCTTTAATACCAACCGGAATGGCAAAAATGACCTCTGGAGTCATGAAAAAAACTCACGACTATTTGGGTCAACCCCCCCGACAATGAAAGTACTGTATTAACTTATGCTAATCATAGATTTTTATAGAATTAAGATAATTAATCCTTTTTTTCACCAAATAACAATAGGATATGAAACCATCAAATTTCTTTTGTTTGCGAACACAGGCGATTTTTTTGGAAAAAAACATAAACATTTAATTCTTCTCTCCTGTCATACCCTACTTTAATCCTTGTTATCTCCTACCGTCGGGTTTTCTGAAACAATTTTAACTTACTCTCACTTTTTCATGCATGTCTCGCCTCTTACACTCTCTCTCCAATTTGACTTTCAATCTCGTCTGAATATATCATCCGCAATCCTCTTTCCTTTCCTACCGGATTCAAAGCTTTACGTGTTCTTTTTATCGATCTACACTTTTTCTTAAACTTGCAACTGGAATAATTTGCAAATGCTCCTTTCCTAATGTCCATTGCAGTTTCTGAGCCTATACTATGATCGCTATTATTACATTTTTATTTACCTCGAAATATACAACATACTACGAGGCATGATAGATATTATTATCTGTTACATTGTCCTTCATTATCCTAAATCTTTCTCTTTTATGCTCCCCTCAGAATATCACGTATTTCAGCGACATAAATTCAACTCCCTAATCAGTTTTCACTTAAATTTTCCATACATCTACGAATTAGAATGAGATATAATTGAAATATCTAAATTCATCCACTGAACTCGCTTATTTGTAAGAAATGGTCTCTGAAATTATTAACCTCAAATTCGAAAGTGAAGCAAGTATATCATGAGGGATGAATGAGATGGATGGTAGTCATTGAAAAACACTGCCCTACCTCTCAATACTCTTACCGTTTACCAATTTTGCAGAGTTTTCAAACTAATTCGCTCGGACACAGACGCCATCGACCATGGGTGAACAACAAACTAATTGAAAAGACTCTTGGAAGACGCATGAGAGGACGAAGATAGTTTTGCCACCAAAGGAGCATCGAGCATCAAACCTTTTCCCTCGTGGTTCTTAACTCACCAACAACGAAAGAGGCAGGGCTTGTAATTTAAATAAGTTTATTTATTTCTGAAGACCGAAAAGAGCGAGTAAAAGATAGTTCAGTAAGCCTACGGTAAAGGTGGGTCCCTCATATTCTCGCTCAGGGTATTATCCTGCCCGCAAACCCGTTAAATTACGGCGCAAACGCCACGTGAACCATTAAAACTTCTCTCGACTGAATCGCATGACACAAAGGAAACAATTTGTCGGGAAAATGCTCTGCCTTTGTCTAATTTCCGCTCCCGCTGTCCTCACTCATAGATCTAATTGTAATCACCATAGTTCGCTTCTAGGAGATCGATAAGATCCCTCTTGCCACCACACCAACCAACCCCTCCCCCTTCCAACTCCGCAGACACACAAACACACCCTCGAAAGCGCCCTCCCTAATGATTTCATTTTCATTGAATTGGTAATCCTCGCTAAAAGCTCATTTGAAAAGCGAAAGTTACCCGTGACAACCATTTACCGCGGGAATCTACCCCTCCGCAGCCCAAGTGGGGGGGGGGTGTGGGGTGAGCGTGGGCACGGGAGGGGGGATAGAGGGTCGGGAAAACAAATGCAACCGATGCAATCGCGTGTAAGAAGTTCGAAGAGGTCTTCAATGGATTGAATAATCGGATTGAGGGATTCAAAGTAGTTTTGTGCGCTCGCGTGGGATGGGAAATGGGTGTGAAGGGCAGAACTCTGGGGTTTTATTAAGAACCAAACTCTTCATCCGATTTGTCAGGTGTGGCTGGCGTGAGATAATCCCTGACCACTTCGTCTCGTAGTTGGGACGATTATCTACGACGCTCTGTGAATTTTGGCAACCAAAAGGAGTAAAATCCTTCAAGAGCCAAAAGAGGTGTTCATGAAAAAAAATCTTCGGTATCCGAGCTTTCATCAGATCAAGTGAAACTTATCGGGGTGGAAAAACTAAGTATACACATACTTTTGGTTTGAAGAGTGGATGAATTAAATTCAGAGGTGAAGATAGGTAAATGCTCAAGAAAATAATATTAACACCACTGATTGCCCAACGTTATTTTCTTCTTCAGTACTCCACACTTTATAAAAACCTTCATACCGCTCAAAAATGCATTTTATATATCTTTACTACTTCTATTGTCTACTTTCCTAAAAATCTGACATGACTTCACTTTCTAATTTTTGTTTTTTGATTGACTGTTTGCTGCCCTCGATATCGTCCTAAAATTTCTCGTCGGTATAATTCTGTTTGAGGCCATACTGAGGACTAAAACACACCGCAACCGCTCACTTGTTAGAATTATAAACCCTCTCGTTACCCTTCCACATTCTTTCCCATGAGTATATCCAGTAGCCTTCCTTAACAAAAGGAACAACATAACACCTTGGACGTTATACAAGTTTTCATCCGGGTCATTGAGGAACATATGTTTTGCTGACAACCATTTCCTCTTGCAATAAACCTTCAAGCCATCTTAGATTCACAGGGAGAGGTTATCGCTGTTCCTTCCAGTTAAGCCCTACGGATCATCGGAAACCTCAAACTTTTCCATCAAGAAAAGGTGTTAGTCCATGATAAGGAAAGTTAAATTTCTAACTGGACAGAAAAATGTACGGTGTGCTGAAATCAAATAGGAAAATAACACGCACGGTTGATTTATCTGGAATATAAAATAACGAGTCTCCGTTGTTTGGTGAATCGCAAAGAAAATTTTTAAACTATGTCAAAAATTAGAATGATTCAAAGTTTTTATGACTATTCTTCAAATAAGTAGATATACGAAGACGTCGGGCTGACATTCCACATCGAGATGCCTCTCAGGTTGAATGATAGGACAGATACAAGCAAACTTATTTTAAACAGAGGGCTACCCTGAACCACGTTCATAAAATTTAAATGATAGTTCAGATACTGAAGCTCGTTGTTAGCGTAATGACAGCATAATAACTTATTAATAAATACAGCCTACTTGAAAAAAATTTCAGCAACTAGCGTCATTTAAGGTATGAAAAGTAAAACAGAGATCCAAAACCTGTAAGCCAACTTTAGCTTAACGCAAATGAATTAAAAACTAATATTACCAGTGTATTAAACGTTCTCCTGACGAACCCGGTATATTTCATGAGAGATTCTTGCTCTTCGATAAACTTTAAAAAAAAACTCCGTGCGTACAACTTAAAAACACGTATTCATCAAAAATACGTACCATCGTATAATATGTTACATTCGGAATAATAAATGGCAGAGGGATTTAGTTTCTTCTTGAATCAAACGGAAAATATCTCCTTCCCGAACTTTCCTTGACTTTGTAATATTTGTCTTCTACAAGAGAAGTTCTTATCTGATCCGCTTCGTGAATAATGATGCAGCGGGACCAAAAGTACTTTCTTCGGTAGTCAAAGTGTAAACCCTAAGAATTTTGGCTCTGTAACAATAAGGGAAGTAAACTTTCGAAATAGTTCTAATTTAAGCCCTCGCTGTGGCGAATGAATTAACCTATCAGCCAGTTAGCGCTTCTATCTAGTCTCCGATCATTATTCAGCTTTCGTTACTCTTGTCGTCAGTACTGTGTTTAAGGAAATATTTTTTATAATATTTCATATACCATTAATTGAATGACTCCAGACTCCATATTCGTCTAAAGCAAGAGCGAAATATTGCTGGACTATTCGTAATTATTTTATTTTTTTAAATATGGGACTTCAAGGACTAGGTGGAAGAATTCAAGGCGTCAACAGAAAATGTATCGTGCGTACCATCCGACGTCACGCAAGAAAAAATGCTGGAATACTCGGAGCATATAACATTTTTGAGCACTATTTCCTTCGTGATACGGCCTGGTAATCCCAAGTTGCATACGGCATAGTTAAAAATTCGAAAAGGCAATAAAGTACACAAATGTGGCGACGAAACTCATCTCTCGAGCTACGTATTATTTACCACCTACTTGAATTTCTCTTGCCTCATCGATTCGTTTAGCAATGAATGCACTTCATGTGCTTATGTGCTTTGTAAATACAGTATTTTCACCGGAAGTTCGGACCAGATCACTCCCTGAAAAGAACATTTGAGAGGTGAACTCAACCATCTTATCGATTGAACGTTTCTTAGCAATCGATTAAATAATAATTATTTGAAACCTTTCCACTCACTCATCCACTAAACTAATTAATCACTTCAATGAATCTATTAACTATCGTGCAAACGCCTCACAATTTACCCATTTAATACCCATCCTTTAATACCCATGGAGAGATATATTTATTCTTCCAAGAAATATTAGAACGATTGGCTAACGAACATGGTGAAATTTGATTTTAAATACTTGAGACAAGCACAAAGAGTAACAAGTAACAAGTACAACTTAAGGATATACCTATCGTTATCAGAGAAAATAACTTCCTTAAATTCTCAAAAGTAACCATTTTATGAAGCCATAAAATTATAGAAACGTAAATTTTTGTCTCCACTAATTTCTTTTTACGTATGCGTGTAGTCAGACCTGAAGTAGGCCTCAGCAGAGGTCGAAAGCTTAAACTTTCTGAAATGTGAATGTCAGTTTACGTGTTCACTATTTATATTGTTGGCTTCTATTGTGCCGTTCAAATTATGTATATATATATATATTCATACTTTAGTATATTTGTACACACATATTTATTTGAATCAAATAATGAATTACGGACTTACTTGTGCCCTTAGCTCTTATAGAAGGATCAGAACGACTTTGAAAATCAATTTTGTTTTTACTTGAAAACTTTTCACTTTTATAAATGTTTTCAAGATTGCTATGATTTTAAATTATTCATGCGCAGATGTTTTGAACGTTTCTCGTTCTCATGTGCTTATTTATACGAAATTGAATATGTATATTACTCGAATATTTCAAGAAAGACTCAATTGGAGGATATAAAAGAAAATTAAATATTTATATTCGTGTAAAACGATATTTTACTCGTCAAACAATTTAAAATAAAGAAGCGGCTGTTTCAGTTCTTATAGTTCTTAAAAATGACCTTGCACTAGATTATCTTGTCTTCAATTGTTTTTACGCTCAAGGACTTGATCTGATAGTGTTATAAAAGGAATGAAATCCTTCATGTGAAATTATTCAAATCCGGGATGTGAAAGACAAAGCTTTAGAAATCTCATTTAAAATTCTCTCTCAATTTTTGCTAATTCAAAGGCCCCAGGCTTTTTAGATCTTTTAATGGCGTACTGAAATTAAAAAGGTTGTATGATAAATAACAATCAGATTTTAAAGCGAAAGTGTTACGCTTTCTTTACTCGATGTGATAACTCATTGAAGTGATGGGTTAGTCTGTGGCCTTACAACATGTATTTTTAAAAAATAAAAATGAGAACAATACGCCTCTTTCTGTCCATTACAATGAGTTGAGAAGAGATTCAGACGCGGAGGGATAAAAGATAAATAGGCCCAAAAGCCTGGCTTGCATGAAATTTATTTCATGCGAAATCTTTCACTCAGCAAAAAGAAAAACATTTACTCATTTTTTCCCCCTCTAAAATTTAACTCCCATTAAACCCTTCAATTTTGAGAAAGCTGTCTTCCACCCTCGACCTTCCTTAATGCATTGTAAGGAGCTCGGAAAAATAAGACCTTCTTGTCAAAACATTTCGATCATAACTTGTGCGCACTCGGACGAGATAACCGAAAAGGAGTGTGCCTACGTCCCTGGCTCTCTTCGCCTTCAGGAGGAGTGCCTCTTGGCTTTTTCTCTCCCGCGGCCACACAAGACAATGAGGGGGATCATTTAAGGAGAGTCCCATTGTCTCTCCCCTTCTTCCCGACCCCATCTCTTGGCACTCGCTGAGACTTTACGGGGAAACAAAAAGGGGGATTTTTTTTAAAGACGGAGGTGGAGGAGTCACTGTACTTCGCGGGAGTGCTCTCGATGTGAAGCACACAACCACCCCAGGATTCCGCTCTCGGAGGAGATTAGAACCACGTGAAAGGGGGTGGGAAGGGAGAGGGTGGTTGGTTAAAAGAAGGTGAGTAACGTGGGGGGGGGGGTAAGGAGGTTAGCCCTACCCTCGTCCAACCTCCGCGGGACCTGCAATCTTTACCTGTGCGTAAACAACGCGAGCCACTCAAAGGAGTTCAGGGAATACGGGTACCAATGGTACGGAAAGGTGGGGAAAGGGATTTTACTGAAATGAAACATCAGTATTTTGCGATCTTTAAAGGTGATATAATTTGTCGTTAACATTTGTAATCATTTTTCGAGCAGTTAAGTTTTTAGTGTGAACAGAAAAACCATTACCCTAAGTGAGGTTTCTGAGAGAACTTGGCATTTGAAAAGAAATGGATGATAATAAATTCATAATTAGGGCAGTATTTTGTCAAGAGCAGTAAGACATTTAAGAGAAGCATAGATTTAACTGAAGTAAATTTTTTAAAAGAAGGTGATATCTGCACGATACCTTAGGTAAATCCGTATTAAAAAAGGATATTCAGAATTTGGTCATGAAGAGTACAGTTATGTGGTTAAGAACCTAGGTTATCAAAGAAAAGAGATTAGCGTGGGATAAAATCGCGTGCATGGAATACTTTTGATAATTAAGTGTTCAAAGTGTGTATTAGGTGTGACCGAGTGTTGCATGTGCATGTGGGAGTGGAATTTCGCCTTCCTACTTATCAATTTCTAGCTTGCACGATATTGGATAAATTTCTCACTGCATCCTAAGGTGCAACTATTTATTAGATAATAGTATATGTAATGACATGCGTACAGAATGAAAGTAGGTAGATATGTATTTGAATGCCAATAAAATGAAAGGATTTTCGCATGAATATGTGCGCAAATGTGGGTGTGAGTTTGCATGTATGTTTTGGTTTTGAATGTGGTTTTTTTTCCCTTTTACGAGTGGTGACCTAACACCCCCCGCCACACGCCCTTGTGGCGCGGCGACTTGCGGGGTATTACGTAGATGTAAATGTAGTAAAAATACAATGTGAAATGGAAGGAAAGAGTAACAGACATAAGAGGGTTAAGCACGGTTTGGAACAGACAAAGTTGTGTCGATAAAATTGAAGAGGGTAGGAAAAGTGGATCCGTTGGAATTGGGAGGCAATATAGTGTTAAATAATGTCATGAAGTGGGATACACTAGGCGAAAGACGTAGGGTAGGGGTAAGGAATAGGCGTAAGGTTGAGGCAGGAAACGAATGAAAAGAGTTTGAAAGTATAATGAGGTGAATTATAAGCTCAATATTCAACATCATGCTTAGTAACGGTTAAATAAATTTATTCTAATGTAGTGCTTTTGAACCACTAAGTTCTCTAAGCACGGCTTTAATTTTTTGGTCTAATTTTTCTTTAGATACCGATCATGAATTTCCTCTTTTCGGGAATTCTTTTTCAACTAGTTCATTCTTCTCCGGAAGTTCTCACTACCACATGAGACTCTCGTATCCACTCTCGTTCAAAATACTTCCCTAATAAGCGAAGAGTTCTACTATATATACTCTAGCTATAATTTAAACCATATACTGTAACTATTTAAAAAAAACATCGTAATTTTCCACAATTTATTATAAAACTTCACCGGTTTTGATATTCTCACATCACTGCACAAAGTAAAACTTTACAATTCAGCCACTTATGCACCCGAGGGGTGAGATGGGGAAAGGAATAAGGCAGAGGGTTATGAGAAATGGAGAAGGCAGGGGGTAAAAAGAAGGTCAACTTTTTAGGAATTAATTAGTCATGTTAACTTTCTCTCCAACCTGCCACTGCCTCTCATCTCGTGGGTGTATGTTAGGCGTCACCGAATGTTAAAATTTGTATTGTTGATATTGTAAACCGGTCAAGTTTTAAAAATAAGTATGGGAAATTTAAGTGTTATTTTTCAATAATGAGTTAAACCTCCAGAGTAACAGCGCCTACGACTTATGCTGTAAGCTTTAAGGTTTAACATTTCCTACTAACTTATTGATAATCTCATTAATTCTTCTTTGACTTGTTTCGTCCCTCTCATAGTGATTCTGTAATGAGTTCAGCAAGGATCGCAATCCCTTGACTGTTTGATTGACTATATTTTGATCTTCCTCAAATACAATTTAACTCGGCATCACATTTTCCCTTCTAACAATATTTTTTTGAAATTCCAAATTTTGCATGCATTCCAACTTAGGGGAGTGATTATGAGCACAAATAAGGAGAGTGTGTCATTGCTGCTGTTGCGAAGGCGTCGGATAATGAATATTATATTACCACTCCTACATTTTCGCGATACAAAGTCCAATATAATGCGATTCACCACGCTATCATGAGTGATTGGAGCTGGGAAACAAGATCAACGATCGCAAACTGTGCCATGGAGGAAAAGTGCGTCATGGATGGCGATAACTGGTGGAAAAGAGCCCCGCAATCGCGCCCCGGACCCACAAACTTCGTGGTAACACTTTTACGCCTCAACAGTTTCTCTTTACGAATGGTATCGCTTCATACCCGTTTGCATCTCCCCGGTGCCTCGAATGAAACCTCTTCGGTCTGTTAGACCTTGAAGAGAAGGCGCATTCTAAATGGTTTCGGTTGGGAAGTGCCAAGGAAAGGGGGACTTCGAAGAAGAGGAAGGGGGAATCCCTCAGGTCTCCTCCGAGGAGAGAATCAATGGGATGGAAGACGAAGGTAAAGGAGGACTCTGACGCCTCCGCTTTAATGTTTCAGGGGTTTCGGTCGGCTTTCGATTAACCAAAAAGTCTTATCTCCCTCGTCACAATGAGTGTGAAGGGGATGAGCGAGAGTCTAAAAGGTAAGAGGGGCTGACAACTTGGCCCACCGCACATCACGCTCGTCGTCACTTGCCACGAGTCTCAACTCGACCTCCCGCGTTGAAAATGCCGAATCCCCCACCCCTAGACGAATCGGAATCGATGGGAAGCTTAAGCGCTGATTTCGTGCGGCGTTGAACTATTTTATGATCAAAGCCCCCATAATAATAATATACGAGTAGCATATTGTTTGGGTAAACAATGAATTCCCATGGAACATGGTAGCAACGTAATCATTGCGTTTTTTCACCATCGAATGAAAGACAAATACAATGTTTTTCGACGCCATCATTAACTTTGTGGATAGGAAAATATTTTATGAAAATAATAATTTAACAGAATTAATGACATTTAATGTTTAATAAAATTTAACAGGGAATAAAATGTCACCGCAATTAATAAGTTCATTTTTAATCAAATGTACAAGTATACGTGCTCAGTACCTGCATACTCAAGTTATTTAGGTTGATACCAGGGCATCTGCCGAATATGAAGTTTATTATAAACCAGAGTTAATCGGAGTGGAAGTTTATCCATATGCTACGCTTATATATTTGAGATTGAGACACTTAATTCATTTTACTCCATTAGGTAGAGGCTTCCCCAAATTGTATAAGGTCAAACAAAAGATTTATCACAGGCATTTATACGGAAATGATGAGCATAGAGTTCCTTTGTATTTCGGATTAATATTTTTTCTCTTTCATATTAAAAAATTTAAATTTCTGTAAGCGTTTGGGATGGACGAGATGTGATTTTTAAGGAACAAGAGATTTGAGGAAATACTTGCCGTATTATGCATTTCCATTCTAAGAGATTGACGAATGTTAAGAGAAAATTAGTGTTAAATTCCACTTATTTGGACTGTGTCAGTCTATCATACATCCTAAGGATGTGCGTCGAGACCAAAATATTTCAAAATCATGGATATATCGAATTAGCAAATGTAGCTAATGGACGGGAACGCGTTTTGTATCTTCCATTGTATTTCCTTTCATTCAGCGATCATTTATACTATTTTTTTTGATTTTTTCGATTTGAGCCCCGATCTCATGGCTCTTTACAGAGGTTCGAGTTATGCAAGATTTATATACTAATTCAGGTACGCTTGTTTTTGCAAGGGTATTACGTATAATGTTAGGGAGTTACAATGCTATCAGACCTACATGGGAAGAATACGCCAGGAACATCTGCGGAGCTGTATTTACGAAAATAATGTGGCTTCATAGCCCATATATAGATGAAATATTTGAGAGAAAAATTTAAGCAACAGCTTTATTTTACTTTGGATGAACCTGAACTAAAATATACTTGGAGATTACGGGGCTATGAGCAAATGGAAATAATTGACGAAGGACAGGGATAAACTAACCATTTTGCAATAAATCATGATGGACGAACATAAAGAGCAATTATAGTACGCAAGTTACACGGATGAGCATAACTAAAAGGCAAACACAAATTGTAACAGCTTCACGCTCGGGCAATAATTAAAATGCGTAATGTCCAGAAATAAATATGTAATACCCTAATTGATGGTGACCTCATACCTCATACCATGCACTCCCTTGGCTGCTTGCGGAATGATCAGGGGCGTTACCCGCAATACAACCAGGACCCCACCAGTCAACATCCTAGCTCTTTACTCTAGAGAACTATAACATTAAAGAAGAAAAAACTGAAGAAATTAAAACGAAGTACACCTAAATATGCACTAGACACAATTGTAACGGTTAAAACCTTAATAGGACGAGCTTGGGAGGCGAATGAATGAATTTTCCACGAAGGGGAGACATGACACCCACTTGACACGTTAAAATAAGGGATAAGATATCTTTTAAAACTTAATTAAATCTTATTTTTAAGCACAATTGAGAGTTTTAAGAAAATCATCGAAACTCAGATTTTTGCCGAACCTTTTCCGAAGGAAATAATACTTGTTTTACTGAGAGCCTTATCAAAGGAAGGAAAATGATACGGACCGTTTGTACGGGGTTAATGTTTGAAATTCGTTTAGTACAATACTTCCTTGCAATATTAAATACTATGCATTAAAACAAGGACTCATTGTCGTTTAAAGTTTTAATGAACTCTCGATAGCCATTTAATCAGTATTCCTCAGGTTTCCAAGCAGAAGCATTGTGATAATGTACATAGGTTTTCACGGAAATAGAGTGAATATATTTGGCTGGCTTCGTAAAGGTAAGAGAGAGATAGCAACCAATTAATTGTGTCTGAACCTGCGAAAGAACCTGCTCCGTTTGTTAAAGTGGCAGACCCTTTCAGCACACTTGAACCTGAAACACAGTCAAAAGGATCACTGCCCTCCTACTGACTTTTCTCACGCAATATTTATACCTTTAGTATAACTCAGTGCAAACATTGATGGGGTTGTATGATACTCAGGACAAATGGAAAGGTAGATGAGTGGTTTGTGAGTACATTTCGAGGGAAAACTTGATAAAACTGTGAGGATGTTTCGCTGTGACAAGACCATGGCCGTGCTAAATTTTATACGGCGTTATTTTTTCCATTGCAATAAGTAAACAAAATTGCAAGGGCTGTGCCCATCCTTAATCTGCCTTAGCACGTGGAATTCCACCAATAATAAATGGCTCACATTAAAATCAAACTATGAAACAGCTTCATTTTAAGATTTAATTAAGTATATGTATGGGGAACATGCCACCGAGCAACCACAAGGAGGAAGAAGTCGATAGGATGTATGATGAGTTAGAGGATATCATCGCGAGTGTTCCTGCAGGGAAACATTTGATAGTGATGGGGGATTGGAATGCGACGGTAGGCGAAGGAAGAGATGGTGGTGAGGTGGGGGACTATGGGTTAGGCACGAGGAATGAACGCGGGGAGAAAACAATTGAATTCTGCAGGAGACAGGGGTTAGTCATCACTAACACATGGTTTAGACACCACAAAAGGCGTAGGTATACATGGAAAATGCCAGGTGACTCAGAAAGGTATCAGTTAGATTATATTATGGTTAGGCACAGGTTTAGGAACAGTGTGATAAATTCGCACAGTTTCCCAGGAGCGGATGCGGACTCTGACCACAATTTAGTTGTTATGAAATGTAATGTTCGTTTCAAGAAGATAAGGCAAGGGCGGCGGGTTAAAAAATGGAATTTAGAAGCAGTAAATGAATTAACGAGGAAGGAGTATCAGGAGGCTGTAGAAAAAATGATGGATGACGGTAAAGAACTGAGTGCTATCGAAGAAAAATGGGAATGTATCAAGAAAGGGATATTGGAAGCCGCTAAAGACACTATAGGAACCGTTAACGGGAAAAGGATAAGGAAACCATGGGTAACGGATGAGATGATTGCGAAGATGGATGAGAGAAGAAGATGGAAAAATGTAAACACAGAGTTAGGCAAAATGAAGTACAAAGAGTTAAACAATAAATTGAGAAGGGCCACAAATAAAGCAAAAGAAGAATGGTGGAAAACGCAATGCGAGGATATGGAAAGTTTACAGAAGAAGGGTGAAATTGGTGCTCTATACAGCAAGGTTAAGTTATTATCGGGAAGTAAGAAGGCAAGATCTGTGCTAACAGTTAAAGATAAATGGGGTAAGATAATAGTTGAACCAGGAAAAATCCAAGAGAGATGGAAGGAATATATAGAAACACTGTATGGTAAAGAACTTAGGCCGACAAGGTTAGACATAGAAAAGGAACATGACGTAGAAGAAGATAGCTTAGGTCCAGGCATACTCGACGATGAAATAGAAAGGGCATTAAAGGAGATGAAAGCAAATAAGGCTGTGGGGGTGGACAATATTCCTGTAGAAATGTTGAAATGGTTAGGGAAAGGTGGGAAAAAGGCCATATATGGACTGATTCGTAGTATCTATGAGGAAGGAATCTGGCCGGAAGATTTTGTGAGATCGGTGTTAGTTCCTATTCCAAAAAAGGCAAAGGCTTCGTCATGTGAGGATTACAGAACAATAAGTTTGATATCCCACGCAGCTAAAGTTATTCTCAGGATCATCAACAAAAGGATAGAGAGTAAGGCAAATGATTACTTAGGGGATGATCAGTTTGGGTTCAGGAAAGGAAGAGGTACGCGTGATGCCATTGCAGTAATGAGATCACTAGTCGAGAGGAATATAGAATACAATCAGGACGTTTTTGCCTGTTTTGTAGATTTCGAAAAAGCGTTTGATAGAGTGAATTGGGAAAAATTAATGCGTGTATTGCAGAAAATAGGAATGGATTGGAGGGACAGGAGACTGATCCGCAACCTGTACATGTCTCAGACTGCTCAGGTGCGAGTGGGGAACGGAGAGTCCGGATGGGCAGTGTTAGGAAGAGGTGTAAGGCAGGGTTGCCCATTGTCACCGGTACTGTTCAACGTATATGTAGAGGAAATGATTAAAGAGGCATGGGAAGAACTGGAGGTAGGAATGAAAGTCGGAGGGGAACTCGTAAAATCGGTTAGGTTTGCTGATGACCAAGCATTAGTTGCTCAGTCAGCCAAGGGGTTGCAAGCATTGTTGAGTGAATTGGAGGTTCAGTGCGATAAATATGGGATGAGAATCAATATTAATAAAACAAAGGTTATGCGATTTTCCAGAAAGAAAAAGGCTAAGCTAAATATTAAAATAGGCGGGGAAATAATAGAGCAGGTAGAGCAGTTTACATATCTCGGAAGTGTTTTGGACCAATACGGTCAAAGTGGTAGGGACGTAAGGAGAAGAATTGCGCTAGGCAAGGAGGCTTTCTCAAGGAGGAGGGAGTTGATGACGGGGACGTTGAGTAGGGATGTTAAGACAAGACTCGTAAAAACTCTGATATGGAGCGTAGCTATGTACGGCGCGGAAACGTGGTCGCTGAAGCAGGAGGATAGACGTAGATTGGAGGCTTTTGAAATGTGGGTGTGGAGAAGAATGGAGAAGGTGAAATGGACCGAAGGGAAAACAAATGAGGAAGTACTGGAAATGGTGGGTGAGGAGAGGGGTTTGTTGAGAGAAATCCTATGGAGGCAGGAAAAATGGATGAAAGGCGTATTGAGCGGTAGTGGAATGTTGAAGAGGGTAATAGAGGGGAGAATGTTGGGCAAGCGAGGTAAGGGTAGGAACAGGATAGGGATGTTGGACGGGATGAAGGGAGGAAAGAAGTACACCGAGATGAAGAGGGACCTGATATAGATTAGTTTGCTAGGTGGGGAGTCACAAAATATTTATTTGATAGTTTTGTCCATCCAAAGACCTACCTTAACCGGTAGATTACCTAATAATAATGTATGGGGAACATCCCTTAACGCTTCGCGTGTCGCTGAAGACGTCCAGACTCGGTTTATGCCAGTGACTCGCGATGGTCTGAGGCAAACACCAACTAATATCCAAAATAAAAGAAACTTTCTCGTTCTCATGGTGGATTCCCGATTCGTACACCAAAACTCCCGATTTTAAAGAAAAATTGGTTTTCCCGATTTTGTCCCGAATTTCGAGTAATTCAGTACATTTTTTTCGATTTTTCCCACTGAGCCGCCTTCTCAACGGTCTCTGCCGCAGTTTGGAAGCGGTGCTTCCGCCAAATAAGAGCCAGACTCCTTTCGGGGGTTATGTCTTTTTCTCTCTTACGAACGGCAATTAGGAAAGATCGTTCGTGGAGTTGAGGATCTCAAAAGTCCGTTTCGAGGAGGCCGAGAGGTTTATTCCGCAAACATAATATCGCTGAATCAACTAGAAATATAATTTCGCCAACTCGAAATCACAGACGAATATATGCTCAAGTGGCATCCTTAGTCCATTTTGAGGAAAGCAAATTCCTCGAAATTAACCTCTCCTGAAGGAACTCGTCGAAAAAGTAATTATTTGATAGAGTACCTCAATTGATGGCAATTTATAACATTTCTACAGACAAATCGTCAGGAAATTCTATCTTTCACCAAACTCCCCTGATTTGAAAATAAAAAATCGAGCGGATTGTACCTCAATCGTTTTAAATGGTTAATTTATAATTCAGTACAACTTTCAACTCTATGGGAGTTAATCACAACTAATACTAGTGTTGGCTGAGAATGTATTACAAAGGAACACATAGAAAGTGGGTATGATACATGTAAAAGAAAGGAGGGTTGGTAAAGTGGTTAGCTTCCCGATTAATGGAATGACAGTTATAATTAAATCCGGATCGATTTCTAACTTGAAGTTAATTAAGGCGACGTTTAAAATAAACACTGACATCGCACGCCATCTCTGTGCAGGAACGGAACGTCAAGTTTAGTTTGGCTAACCTAACTGATCTTGGTCTCACCATAGCGCCGCGAATTGTGCACAATTCGCCAAGCAAAGTGAAAGCCTACTCCCGTTGTTGGCAGACTCAAACATTTCATTTCCCTTTTCACGAGAATTTTTAAGCGAAACGAAGTACCATACTTCATATTACACCGTTAATATCGGGCAGCCAATCAATTTTACAATTTTGATATTGAGTAGCGGATGACAGAAAAAAAAAGAGTCTACGTTAAAATCGTCACGGAAATTGACTAGCATACCTACACCTTGCGAGTACATGTTCTTTAAGGTATTCCGGCGTACCTCGCATGCCAACACGGAGGACTTTCTGGCATACCTTCACGTCATTCGCTTCCCTGATATGCCATGCCATATGATATTCCCCTTCGAGAATTAATCTGCTCCCCTCACGATTTCCCATCCCTGTACTCGTCTCTCGTTTCGTTCGTATCTCGAATCGATTTCTGCACACACTTCTCCCAGTTCCCAGAAATCGCGAGCATTCTCCCCATCCACGACATAAACCACCCCATTTAGACTAAATGTTCGACTTGTCTCACCGATTTCAAATGAGTGTAATAAACGTGATATTCTCGGTGACATATCAAAACCATGATGGATTTATTTTCACCCTCCATGTCTAAAATTCATGAACAACACAAGGTTAAGCTTCCATTATCCACGAATATGTGATAAAAATAATAAAAAATGTACAAACTTGACTTTTCACTAAGGAGTATCTGAAGAATATACAGGGTTCGTCCGGAAAATAAGTGCAATAAGCTCATTGTCTTTTTTGACAAAAGAGGAGTCGTCCACTACGAATTTGTACCTGAACGACAAACTGTAAATGCTGCATTTTACGTCCAAGTGCTCGACAGGCTTCGAAAACGAGTCGCCCGCGTCCGGCCAGCGATCAAAAACATCTGGCGGCTGCATGACGAGAATACGCCGTCTCACACCGCGCTTGTCGTGTCGCACTTCTTGGCCAAGCACGGCGTGGCAACGCTGCCGCACCCGCCCTACAGCCCGGACTTGGCACTACCGGACTTCTTTCAGTTCCCGAAGATAAAGAGGAGTTTGAAAGGAACGCGATACGGGACTTTGGAGGCCGTCAAAGAGGCCGTGACGACGTGTCTTCGAGAGGTTCCCGATGATGCCTTCGCGGGAGCGTTCCAGGAATGGGAACGCCGCTGGAACAAGTGTATCGACTCACAATGGTCCTATTTTGAGAAATATTAGCTTAAGATATGTAAAAGTGTAATAATTTTTTTTTCCTGAGCTCAGTACACTTATTTTCCGGACGAACCCTGTATTGTGACCGCATAGTATTACCAATTTTTGCTAGTTGGAATCATATTAAATGATTTACATTGGCAATTTGTGTTGAATTTAGAATGTAGTCTTGATTGATGAAGAGGGTGAGTTCTTTCACATGTATTTATGGCTGAATGTTGTTGGTTTGTGATCTTCCTACAGGTATCCTTTCAAGGATCCCTGGAGTTACTACAGAGGTTTTGAGTCTATATTAATTTACGAAATGTACATTTCTGCTATGCTGGAGTGATAAACATGTTATTATTATTATAGAGTCTGGGAAACCGCGGATGGTACAGGGAAAACCATTTTTCCCCTTCCCTGAGGGTGGATTTACACCGTTTTGTTAAGTGTCAAAAGAGCTATACACAAAACTAACAATCATACCTCAAAAGAAAGCAGGATATATGGATACAGCTTTAATCGGCAGTTGGATGTTGAAGACTGTGATTAAGGGGCGAATGTTAAACAAACGAGGAATGAAATTACGTGGGTGGTCTGAATAGTTTCCGACCTCAGAAAATTTCAGAATAAATGTCTTGTATCTTTGTTAGGTCGGAAACTTTTCAGACCACCTTTGCATAAATGGGTAGTTAATACAGCGCCTTGGAAGGAAGTATTCGGAATTGAAGAGGGGCTTATTGTAATATTGGATGCTTGGTTTTGCTTTGTAAAGAGAGACGAGGGAATTATCCCTGCACCGTTTGGTGGCTTTTGACCAAACAAAACCTACCTTAACCGGTAGATTACCATTAATGATAGTTCGTAAATTCCACCGCTGCCATGAGTTAACTTTTCCCCATCTATCGGTTATAATGGAGCACACTGATCAATTAAAATTTGACCAAGAATATATATAACTAAAGGAAACATATACCGATGTGTAGTTTTCCGGTAAACAAAAATTTCAACCATCAATAGACACTAAAAATTAAATGTGATTAACAACATAAAGAAAAATATATTTTGTCTAACTATACTTGAATTGTAACCATATTAATAGTTAAAACAGTCCGATCACCAGATTGAAATTCCCCTGCGAGTATAATAATGCTTTCTCCACTATGTCCTGTGTACTTTATGAATTCGACTTCTTTCGTATTCTAGAGCGATTTCTTAACGATTTCTCCAAGAATCTCAGAATTCGCAAACATCTCCTAATGAAGATATAAATTAACCCATTAATATATTGAGGGGGCCTAGATGCATAGTAAGACGATATCAGAGCCTTTGAACAGCAATGGAAAGGAAATTTTCACTAGGGATCCGCACCAAAGAACGAGGGCGCCTTAGGTTTGGTTGAAACACCGACACACACGCTTCACCATCAAATTTCTGTCTCATTCTGGGCAAACCTTCACGCACTCTCTTCTTTTCGAAAATGTTTTTGAATTACTTCGGAAGCATAATGCTCGCTTCGTAGGCGGACGGAAAAGTCTGGAGAACCTCTATTCCTTAAAGGAGAAGCCAAGCGCGGCGGGATAATGGGATTCTGCCAAACGTGTAGGGAATCCCATCTTGTTGAAATAATCATCCACACCCAAACTGAGAGAGCCTCCTCGGAATGCGGGGCAAAATGGAGAAAATATATACTGACCTTCACCTACTCTACCACCGACCTTTCCCTACTCTACCCTATAGGTTAAGCCCTTCGGTGGCGTGTATCGGATCTAACATCGATTTATTCGCTAATATTCTTATTAATTAGAACTCATCCACAATAATCAATCCGAAGGTTGGTTGCTTTTTCTTAAGAGATTCACTCCGATCTAAGTCTAATGACTTGCGGAATTCAGGATTGAGAGGCCCGTTCCTTTCATTGAGCCATTATTCCGTCTCTCACGAAGTTATAATGTTCAAAAAATCGTAACGCATTGCCTTATACTAGATGAGGATGTCCACAGCCATAATGTGGGCCTCAAACCCGAGGCATATTGTCACAGCCGAACGCTCTAATCCCTAAAATACAATACCGTAAGCAATGAGAATATGTGACAAGTAAATGAGACCCCACGAAAAAAGGATGCAATGGAAACTTTGGATAGCATACGAACAAGAGCAACACATTTTGCAATAAACTGTTGATGGTATACAATTAGCCTTTAAGTGTTATTCACGATACAGATATGAAAGATTTATCTCTCAAGAACAGAAAAAGTCAGTCGAAGTACTTTCAAAAGGCCCAGGGGCATCAGAGTTAATACCTCGCACCAAAGAAACTATTAGGACGTCTTCCTATATCAACATAGAAGACAGCCAAGATATAAGAAAGAGAAATGAACTCCCAGAGGGATAGATTTAAATCATATTTCCTGCCTACAGAATTTATTGATCCCAAGTATCGTAACCAAAATATTTTATTAAGAAAAGTCTTGTTTCCATGCATCTTTTCCTAATAGGAAAATTTCATAAGAAATCCAAATTTTTCTGAAGCTATACGTACAATTTAAGGCATATGCGACAGATGATTGGCTAAAGACAAATCCCAGAGATGAATGTCCAGACGATATACGGAGATAACACCTCACTAACATCTTGAGCGATCAGGACGAGGGTGGAGTGACAACAAGAGGGACCCTCAAGTTGAGGGCAAACTGAATAAGCTACAGGCTATCATGGAAGAAAGGCTGGTGGTCAGACGCCCCTGACACACAACCAAATAGCGCGCCCGTCAAAATACAACGTAGAGGTAAGCGTCTCAAGAACGATGCAATTTAAACGCGGGGGCCGGGGATACTCAGCGACTCCACCTTTCCCTAACCCCGATCAAACTCTTCAATAACCTCAATGAAAGTAAATAAATAAAATAATGCGACCGTCTCGTAAGTTTTCTCCGTTGATGAAGGTGCGGTGAGGCGTCGATTACATTTTCAAGGGCGTCAAGATGAAAGAGGGGAGACCCAATGGTTGGGGGCGGGGTTGGGGAGGGGAGGGGAGGAGGGAAACAGGGGTAGGTGTGTGCAGTTATGGGGGTAGAGGGCGCTCGAAAACTTTGAATTAAGTCTCCAGGCACACGCGTCGAGCTAATATTCGAAACTTTCCCCCATTCCGAATTTTCCCGAATTACTTTCCGAGCCCCTTAAACCAAACCCGGTGGCGACCAATGAAGGGCTCAAACCAAGGCGTAAAAAAAATGGAGCGCCTGGAGAAAAATCTGTATTTATATAATATATATGTGCCGCCGCCCTAGGTCTCTTCACCGCGATAAACCACCACCCATTTGTCCCCCACCCCCTTCTGTAACCTCCCGCCTGCTCCACCCGTGGGCGGGATTCAATAAGAGGCTTAGTTTTCGAGTTGGTCCCGCGTTCTCTCTTTCTCTCAGGAGAAGAGAAGAGCCCCGAGGTAACACCGGTTTATTACCGTCAAGAGTGCATGGCTGAAGAGAGAACTTGTCAGGTGTTCCACTTTTGCAGCGCGGCTGAACCAGCCCACTCCCTTTTCCATTCTTGGCTTTTTTTGTCGTTTCGGGTTATTCCGGAGTCATGACTGCGTGTACCTTAATATTATCCGACAACATCAAACCATTTTTTTTTCTCCTCAGCCTCATTTTTTTTCCTCTGGGTTACGCCTTTGGAGGTTTAATGGAAAAATTTGGGTGGCACATTTGACGCGAAGTAAAATCGGGTAAAAAAAGTCGTCTCCTCTTTCATGGCACTACATGTACGGAAAATATAAATGAATCCTATAAATACACGCGAAGGCAAAAATCTTAACGAGGAATGCTCTCCTTAATATTGGTACCGAACGGCATAAGTGTAAGTAAAGGAATATTACAAAGATTTTCTCTGTCACCCGTCGCGTTCAACATTTATTTTTCTTGAAGAAATAGTGATTCAAATGACAAATAAAAGCCCGTCATTTGCACGTGTTATACGAATCCTGGTGACATAGAAACATTGGTAGAGAAGGATGGGGACGCTGATCTCAGAGGATGGGATCGTTGAAATTATCCATTTGATGATTAGCGTAAATGAAACTTACATACCATTCACACTACAGGCCGGAGTAACAAGAGGAAAATACGATCCAAAATGAAGCTCGGAACGCAAAACTGGAAAGAGTATCTGCTACCTAGATATCAGGGTCACCAGAGATGAGAGAGAAAAAAAATATATATATAGAGTGCGGAAAAGCGTAAACAAAGACGTCATTCTAGTACTGAAAGATAGCAACGCAAGCTTGGAAATATGAAGCGTGCTTCTCGGAGGGAGGGAGCTAAAGGCAATAAGGGTAGTAAAAAAGAGATATATGGAAACATGGATGAATGAAAATGATGAAGGAAAAAAATATATATTTCTTTTACAGCCCCTAATATGAGGACCTGTGCGACCATGGGGATTCCGGTAGGCAATGCCTTTTCATCGGATTTCTTAGTGGCCGAAAAATCATCGGATTCTGAGCGACACAGGATCCAAGTTCGGCGTGGGGTTGGAACCCACTTCCTTAGGCAGGTTTATTTATTCCCAAAAAAATAGAATACTACTTCATCCCGGAGGAGGTATTTTTCTACGCTGATGAAGTTTACTATTTTTACGAATGGGCATCTCATACATAATGATTTGAGGGAAAATCTTTACCGTGTAGGTATTTCAGATAGCCTTGTCCTCTTCCATTTCGAAGTAATCCCTCCAGGAAACATACAGCTCCTTCTATAATACCGTGTTCACCCTAAACGGCCAAGGAGTTTTCACTCGTGGCTTATACGTGAGCAATCATTTGCAAAGCCATATTTCGCTAAATTTTTAAGAGCCAAAGCATTTTTTCAATAGTTTACATTCAGTACACGTAATAATAAAGTACTTGTATTGTAATTAGTAATACTTTTGGACTCAACTCCAGATAAAAATATTTTTTACCTGGGCTCAATAAATAAAATATACATTAATTAATACATATTTCTCATAGAAAATACGACACTAATCAATGGACATCTTGCAAACTTAATATTGGGTTTACTGTATATCCCGTAAGAAATAAACGATTTCTTCACACTCCCCAACCCAAAAAATTCTTGATTCAAATGTGATTACGAGGTAATATCCATTCTATATCTGCAAGTTTTTCTTGTTTTCCAAAAAAATATGAGGCAGTAAACTTCTAATTGGAGTGAGAAGATTGTTAGATCGACGAATCCTCCTGTGTTAGAATTAGCTCCTACTAGAGAGTGGTATACTCTCCACCTTGTACCCACCCATCTTTCTACTAAACTTAAAAAATAGAGTGCTGGTGGTAATAATTAAAATCTTATGTTAATTAGACACAAAAAATCTATATTTAGGACACAGCACAAATGCAACGAATGTTTTCGAATGATCCAATCAGATATGTGTGGTATCGCTATGAAGAAAATTACTAATATTATTCTACCGCTGCGAATAAGTGACGGTACCTGGCACAGGATTTTAGGCATCATTTCATGCTCTATTTTTTGTTCCCGGTAGGCTTTAGTAGTCGAGTTGTTAATATTGAGCAGTTCTGATAGCAGTTCCAATTATTCATACCATACTCTGAATATCAGGCATAGGGATCCAATATCCTTGTGAGCAGTAGAGAACAATCATTTTCGTATTCTTGTGCGACTTTATTAAAAAAATATGGAAGTAAGCGAACAAACGTATCAGAACATGACTTTGCTAAATAGTAATTACTGTAACATATACTAATAACAAAGTAATAACAATAATTATTCAAGCCTACTCTCTTGCAATTTAATATAATTAATCGTTCTAGTCTTAGTCATTTGGCAACTAGTGCAACTGGTAATCTCACGAATATCCGTCAACGTCCTCAACATACTCCTATCGAGCGGGTAAAAATGCTGAGATTTTTCACCGAATATCCGTAATTTTTGCAATTTCGAAAGGAGTATCTTCACCCGAGGGGCATTTTTGAAATCATGTTTCTGCTTGACTTACATTCGAAATACGAGCTATGAGTTTTTATGGAGAGGTCCCGCTGAGAGTAACCTAGCTTTTAAGAATATAGCCCTAATATTGAAACCAGCATCATATTTCCAAGATAATTTTTAACAATCACCTAAATTCATAGTTGATAACGGTCTATCAAAAATAAACATCACTTTTTATGGCGTTTTACAAAAATATAGCAACATACATACGACAATTATTTTTTAACTCTAGTATTTTGAAGTAATTACTATTGTTACTATGTCACCAGTATACGTCTCCATATCTTCTCTCCAGGGAATCTTTCTCAAAACTCAACCTTTTGACTCGAAGTATGAAATAGAAGATTTACAGTTATGAGATGAAATGAATATCCTAAATGAGATCCGTAGTTTGCTGAAGCACAGAATTGCCGTAAAGTGTGGACGTTGAATCTTTCGGGTACAAGCGCTCAGTTGATATTTGAGAGGAATATTCGTAAGATACACTTATGGTCCGGTAAAAGCATGAAAACTCTGGAGAAAGTAAAAAAGTGACAAAGTTGATGATATTCTATGATCGAGATAGTGCGCTTCTTAAAGGCTAGACGGATAAGGCGATTAGGACATATGAAGAGGCTGCTTACGAAAGGAACAATTGAAAAGTGAAATGCAGATGAAGAGAAGAAGAAAAGGAAGACAATGGATTCAAGAAGTAAGTGAAAACCTACATTGTATGGGAAATGGGGAAGTAATGAATGACTGAAGAGATTGGACGCAACATTTTGAGGAAACCATGGCTCACGGGGTAGGCCTGGGGGAGCCAGAGGAAAAAGAATCATTAGGCGTAGCTGGGGTTCCACAATACTACCTACTCAGCTTTCATCTTAAAAGATGCCTTGTCTTCAAAATCTATCTGAAATGAAAGAGTTGAGTCGACCTTTTCTGTGAGAAAACGAATTTAGGCCTCCTTTATCTGGGAATCATTATGACACATAATTCATCCAATTCTCCGTCGAAAATGCACGACGAAGATGTAGTCCTGTTTTTAATTAGCCAGTAGTATATGGCAAAGAATGATAAATGTTGACTATTACGCAGTGTAACCTTATAGTGTACCGCGATAATTAGGGGTAACTCATGAAGTTAATTAGGAGATGTCCAAGCGCAAATTATTAATTTCGGGCGGGTAACCTAACATTAGCCAGTTTAATTAGTAGTCAGTAACCGCAAGAGATCTTGCCGTAACGCTCATGAACATTAAAGACCATGTTGTTCCTACAATAGGATGATAATTAGTGTATAAATAATTTAAGTGATTACTTTTAATTGAACGAGTACCTTGGTTTTCCATATAATATACAACCACTACGAGTTTTGAAACAAAAGTTTTTAGAAGCCCTCCGAGACAGTGGTAAAGGAGTAGAATATTCTCTTTGAAAGTCTCTGACTAGAGACATTAAAGCAGAGTTGTTTGATAATAAAAGTGTATTCAACGCACGAATTTCAGCTCGACACAACTATACCTTGGCTTTTAATCATAGGTGGAATCTGGCGAGATGAATTTCACCATTGACAAATAGGGTAAAATTGGCGAGAGAGAAAGGAGGTCCTCAGCTGTAAATCGAATGGTACGAACTGCGTCCTGCCCTATGACCAATCACGGAGACACTAGAGAAATCCCTATTGTGCAGGATTTCACACCCCTTTGTTACTAATAATATTTATATATAGAAAACCGGAGAATGAGCCGCCACAATATTTCACTGCATTATTACAATGCTATCAACGAATTCTGCAGCTTCAGTTCACCTCCTAACAGCATTTATGTTTTTAAATTATTGAATGTCTTTTGTCTTCTTGTTCATTTTGAAAGAAGTGCCGAACCCGTTTCGGTAGCCTTCGTCCGATTTCTTCATGACAATCTTTTTTACCTGTCATATATGTGAGAAGACTTTGTTTCTTTTTACATTTGAATTAAATTCTTACTTTTTAAAAGTTACTTCTCGTGGAGGTAAGTTGTTAAACAACCCTGCAACCATTGCTCCCCCTGCTCTAGAGCTGCCACATATCTCTCATCTTCGGATGTTGGCTTCATGGCAGCTATATAGTTACCCGCGATCTATTTTTATTGTGGCGTTTTTCATTTTAAATAAGTTTTTCTCAATATATAGGATATCAATTACTTGTGTCCAACTCTGCAGTTTTCCAAGTTTTTAAAATAAAAGACGCTAAAGTATATGCATAGAAACCTAAGCTAAATTAAAATATCTCTCCAATCAGGTAAATGATTTCCAATTTGATAATATCTAAACATAATTTCTTGCGTTCAAGCCTTCAAAGTTCCCCAAAGTTTCGTCAATAAAAAGCATGGCAAAATAATAACCTATCGCAAATTAAAATATCAATAAGCCAAATGGCTTCCTAATTAAAATTAACAGTCCATCGTGGATACGAGGAAGTTTTTGATATCCACAAGTAAAATGAACTTCGTAATTTTTCCACAATTTAACGTGGTGGAGACACGATGCATTTCACTTCACTGCAGCATATTCATGTGCAAAGTCTCAAAGAAGCATGACTTTTACGTAAAGAGAAAGGGAGGGCTGGGATGTGGGCGGGACATTGTAAAGGAGTAAGGGTTGTGAGAAGAGGGATGACCGTTTAAAACTCCCAAACCCGGCCGTCCGCCAGGATATCGTTCTTGTAGGCAGGGGGAAGAGGATGCGGGGACTTGGATAAAAAATACAAAAAATGTATACTCGTAAAACGTTGAATCACGCATTTTTTCCAGATGCTATGAGAAAGCTAATGTATCAGAATTTGCCCTATTGTTATGTCGGGTCTGTATGTTATTGACTATCTCGGTTCTGGATACTTTCGTGCTCAAAAATGTTTTGAAATATCGGGTCTGTTGTAGAAATGTGTTGTTATTTGTGATAGAGTCCTTCCGTTTGCTGGAGAAGACACTATTTTTCAGTATAAGAATCTTTGTCTTTATCTTAGAGGGATTTTTGGAAGAAGAAATTAACAGACTAGATGAATTTGAGGAACTCCTTAAGCAGACGAGCACCTGTGGCGGTAGCTAGGCCGCAGATATTCACGTTGGGATTTTTAATAACTACGAAATAGGTGTGAAGCTTGCGTGACGACCAATATGTTACAGGTGAGTGAATTTTATAATCCAACGAATAAATTATTCTGTTATCGTTTCTCGATAACTTTTGAGATACCATCCAAGGCCGAGAGTCTTCGTTTAAGAAACGTTACTATTAATGTTGCGTTCGCTATTGCCATTTTTCTCGCGCTGATTTTAATGCTGTATGCAGCGAGGAGTTATTATCCATCTTTGATCATGATTAAATTTACGTGTTATCATAAAATAAAGGTTCACACTAATTACTGAAATCATATTTTCACAAAGTATGATTTTGTCACGAATTTAAAAAAATCACGATATGGACATATTCCACAACTTCCAACGCAGAAATTTTGGCCGAGTTTTTTTTGTGTTGACGCCAATTTGTTCAACGCCACAATTCTTAGGGATTTTTAAGAAACCGTGGTACAGGCAGTGGCACGTGGGGCAAGTTTATTTGCAACTGGAATCGAATCACATGCATGCAAATTACATTGAAATCGCATGGGAATCTGACGTGAAATCGTCGGGAAAGAGTTTAATACAGTTTAATACCTGTACATCCTCAATTTTCTTCCATACGTTAAATGATTACTTATCAAAATCTAAAAAAGATGTATACGCGAGAAAAGCACTACTGCGCAAACTTTAAACAGGACAACAATGTGTAAAAGTACCCCGAAAATATAAATAAGAGATGGAATGACGACGCCCAGGTAGTTTTGGTCCTTCTGAAGGATTAATTGCTTTTCCTCTCTGGCAATCATGGGTAAACCACTCTTTAAAATAATTGTGTACCATTTCAGAGAAAAATGGACGTATTAGTAGGAGAGGTTTGCGCTGGGGAAAGGAAAATTTTCAAAGATGAGGGAAATTATGTATATATATATCAATATATAAACACACAATATTTATATATTTGATATATTTTTTTAATGATTTCTTCGAAGTAACACGGAAATGTTGAATAATAAACTTAGACAGCAACACATAGCATAGCACATAGTTCTCGTGCTATGTGTTGCTGTCTAAGTTTATTATATATATATATATATATTATTTCACGCATAGAAATAGATTTTAGGAAAGAGGATAGGAAAACACATAAAAGACGAACACAGGAAAGGTGGGGAAGGCGGATTTGAGCAGATCACAAATTATATAAATATAAGGTCGCGGTGGTCTAGTGGGTAGAGAGGGTGCCGGAGGGTCCCGGGTTCGATTCCCGGGCAAGGCACTTTGGGCACCTGCAGCTCCACCCAAGGTAGTTGATTTTTCGGGTACCAGATCTTCCTGGGGAACCATAACCGTGCACAGGGAAAGGAACTGGCCCCCCTACTCTGATGTGTGAATACCATATTCACACACGCCGTCGGGCTTGGTACATGGGTGAGCTCTACCATCACCTACTAAACCGACCTTCGGGTTGATTACTGTGTTTATGGTTATATATATATATATATATATATATATATATATATATATATATATATATATATATATATATATATATATGCACGCCAAGTACATCTGTAATATACAACCAAAAACTGAATGATCCTGAAACAGTCTTTAATGCAAAATGATGAGCATAGTTTAGAGGATTTTCTTTGGAGGGTATGCTGAAGAACAGAGAAAATAAGTTTGATGGAAATGCGGGTAATGACAAAGTTTTAGACCTGATGGAATCAGAAATGAAGATGCCCTGCGAAATTTGGAGAAGGAAAATTAAGTGTAAGGGAGATGTACCGAAAGGAAGTGGGGTGCTGGAAACCGTAATAAGAGGGGAGAATGTTAATGGAATGAGGAAGAGCAAGGAGAAAGAGAGAAACATTTTGGAAGGCATGTGGAAATGATGAAGATCACAAGAAGGAAATAATATTAGGCAGACAACAGGAGCAGAGAACAAGAGGTTTAGAGGACAATGAGATGAATGAAACAAGAGGAAGTCCACGGTATACGTTATGTTGCATTGTTATTCTAGATACTAGCGGCTCGTAGATATGTATTTCACACTCAGATACAGCTTGGCATGTACATATAGTTAACATTATCTCAACCAATTGAAATTTGTTACAAGTTTAAATTATAGTTGTTTTAATCAGCTGTAACTATGATCATGAAAAAGTCAGAATTTATTGCCTTTTTGAATTAATTAAATGCACTTTAAATATTAATACATTGAATTGCAAATACTAACTGCTGTAAACAATATATATTCTGGGAAAATCAACACTGGTTGGGAAATAGCAATAAACAGTCGTTTAAAATATGTTTCGGCATGTTGGTAACAAAACTTTTAAGCAAAACCAAATTTATGTTGTTGTATTCCTGGTATGGAATCCCCCCATGCCAGTCACCCTAGGGGTGGACTTTAGGGTATCATGGAGAATATGAAATGATTAACTGTTAGGAGTCGCCCTAAATATATATCTTTAATTTGTATGTTACCAATTATGACTTGTCCGTAAACTGGGAAAATTAGATCCAGTAATTGTCATCGTGTGTTACTTTTTCAAAGATGGCGTGTTTGAAAGGACACTGCAGCATAATTTACTCAAGAGTCGGAACGGAATTTTTCTCAGAAGACTTTCAGATGGATGGTTCTGAACCATCTCACCAGATTCTGGTTCTTAGGGTCACTAATTTAAGAAATTTTGATAGTGCCAAGATAACATCTCTGAAGTAAGCTTTATCGATTTGAATGATTAAAAAATGGGCCGGAGCGATCCCCATAATCTTTCCTTAAAGCTGGCGCTTTTAACGTGGGCTCTTATGGGCCACTCTCGACTAGCATCTAAAATACGCTTATTTAAATATATAAATACATTCAAGGTGTTGATAAAATCTGATGATTTAAAAACTTGTACTATCTAGATCATATTCCTGCAATAACGTTTGTATCTACTGAAGTTAGTTTGGAAGGTTGTTTTTCATTGTATGCTTAAGATTTGAACTTTTGAAATATTTCGCTGCTAGCTGAAAAAAAGCAAGTCTGCATTCATCTGCAATTTTTTTAAATTGAATAGAATTTGAATAATGTAAAATAAAATAAGAAAAGTGTACTTGTAACCGTATGTTATTTAGTCATTTGGAAGTAAAATGTGCCACAGTTAATATTAATAATTATATACAACAATTTTATTTCAAAGAAAAATAAATTACCACGAATGAAGGAGAATTCAACTTACACCATTTATCTTCACGATCATAAATTTTCTATCTTGCCAGTAGTATAACGACATTTATATACACTAAGACGCAATATGGAACGGATAACGCTTCATTAATAGCTCTACTAGGATTCCCGATTCATCTTTTTCGAGACTTTTTTGCAACGAATTTTTATTGCGAACGATAATTGTACTCAGATGTTTGACTCAACTCGCGCCGCCTCTCTCCGACGGAATCATCCCTATCCCCATGAAACCCCGCCTCGACACGAGTTAGCTGGCTTGGTCTCAAGGGCATATGACGCTCTGCGGCCAAATATCCCACCTCGCTAATAACACCTCTCCCTTCCGTTCCTCCTGAACACCGACCGCACGGGACGCGGCGATGCTGAGACGCCGTCCATAAATGACGCCACGCACGCGGGGAGGAGAGTGTGTGTGTGGAGAGGAAGGGGTGTTTGGCCCACCTTAACTAGGGGCGGAGGGCGGCTATCCTCGCCTGCACGCCAGATGCGACTCGACGGCTCTCTCCCGCTCCTATCCACTGGCGCAGGCGCTGGAGATGTTTGTTACTCTACGAGGGGAACTACAATCAACTCGTCCTTGCAGCTGAGGTTGAGTGATTGTTTCGCTACTCATTGGTTTCCCCAAAGAAATATGCTTTTAGAATTTTTTGAAAATTGTATTTTTACACTTCGGAATAATAGGATATACCCACACGGCTGGTATTACGGGCACCATGACGTTGTATCAACCATTACGCCAAGCTAATAAATTGACTGCGACACATCGACAAGTAATTAAGAATGTCCGCATTGTAATTTGATTTGATCTTAATGATCTGTCATAATAATGCGGCCGAAATTTATATATTTCCCAGTGTTAGAATTTAAGAGTCAACGCAATATCCATTTTTTGGTAACTGAACAATTTATAGTTTTCCGCTCCGATATTGCTAACGAATCAGAAGATAGAGGTGAAAGTTATTGGCACCATTGTGAAGTTAAAATGATTTTGACAGTGACACGGTGACATTGAAATTGATCGATTATAATAATAAATATGTTGGAAATTACTAATTTTGTTCTTTTCAACATTGGATTCCGTAATTTGCCAAGCGGTACATGGGAGAAAGGATAGGTATTTTGGGGTGGTCCTGGTCCACTCGGATAATCGGGAATTAAAAAATGGGAAAATATGAGGTGTCATTTATGAAAGGAGACTATTGTATCTCCACAGCCGCTGTATTGGAGATTGTATTGTATCTCCACGCTGTCCATCGGTCCACAACGAAGTGATGCTCCTTAGCCGTCGGTTTAGGCATTCAAGGCACTCCGAGTCGATGATGATGCCCGGAGATAGCCTCTCAATCGACGGGCACTATGATCGATTGACTCCACACCCTTCGGAATACTTCTTAGCACCCGAAACACCACCGCCTCCTCACGCACCCTCAATCGAAAGAGAGCGGGGCTATTGAGCGTATTTTTTTCCAAGAGAACTGGATCCGTCTGGGGAGGGTGATCGACGAAAATTTCGGCGATCGTTCTTTTCTCAGCTTGCCTCCTTACGACCGCGCGGCTTGGAGCGGCCCCAAACATTTCATTAGTTTTAAGATGCAAGCGGCAATCTGCCGGGAAATAGAATTTCCTCGGTGTTGCAATGACACCTCGGGAGTCCCCAGCCACCCCTTATGCACTCGAGTGCACCGATAGTAGATACCTACACATATATTCATGGATTTGATATTATACAGGTGCGGAACACATCTGATAAGGAAATTCCTTGAAATACTAAAAAATGGATTTTACATCCTTCAGTGTGATACGGTAATAAGGGGAACTCTGAGCAAAGGATCTTTCCGTTGGGTAATTTCTAAGAATCACCTAGGACGAAGGGGCGCCAATTATTTATCTCATGAAAATTTAGGATTTGATACCTGCCGAAACATGTTGCAACAAAGGGCACTAAAGAATGGGAACCGGGTACAATGAATTACCGATCAGTTTTGTTATTCGACCTCTTTTCAAATAATCAATAAGGAAATCGGGAAAAACTTTTTTATATGTGCCTGTCAATAAAAAGGATGCCCTCCTCGGTCCATAAAAAAAGTACTAGATTTATTGATCTTAATTAAATTAATTACGATTTATGTATCTACGCCTGGTATTTTGTAAATAATCGCAATGGGTAATCTCATGCTAAAACATTACTCCTTTGCAGAAACGCATGTTTCGCTTACGTTGTATCAATTTTATTGAAACCATCAAATTCGTTGTTATTTACGCTTCTTTGCGATCTTACAAAACGAATTTTTTAAATCCAAGACTTTTTCTCAGACACATTTGTCTCACGCATTACTGACATCTACATCAGCAGAATATTTTAGTTAACATTCAATCGGGGCGCTCCACTACTACGCAATTACTGCTTTACCAAAATATAAAATGAAATAAATATTTATCTTTCCATGAATGTTGCCATAGCACGGAGTTAAGCCGATAGCCCAATTGTGCGGTGAACTGCCCCGAACAAGTAATACGATAGCATTAATGACCAATTATAATGACGTCATAGCACGAGAATCGACTCGGTGGTGGATTACTGGGTAAAATACCTCGTTCCTACATAAATGTTGGAAATCACCAACCAAAGTGATCAATCCGACGATCATTATGATACATAAGGTTAGAGCTCACCGCGTACTAAGCCCTACAACGTGTCAAATTCAGGGTAAGGGAGTCCGGTTCTTTTTCCTGGGCCCCCTCCTATTTTCCATGAAGATCTGGTCCCCGAAACACAATATAGCTCTGGTGAAGCTAAGTTGTCCAGAGTGGGTCAGGGAGAATCGAACCCGGGCCCTCCGGTCAGTAATCCAGAACTTACCTACAGGAATATCACGTCTCCAGTTTAATTTATAATTGAAAGAATATGATAAAGTTCTGTACATAATTACTATTTTGTGCTACATGTATATGATTTCTATGTTCCCATGTACGTATGTGTTCTACTAAAAAAATCAGAAAGCATGGAATAAGATAAGGAAGTCAAAAGTCACCGGGAATCGTACCCGGCCCTAATGCCCAATCCTCCAACAAACCAGACTGTTTCACAATTGGGATCAAAACTTCGGTGAGAATATTTAAACTTCTACTTTGGCGAAGAAAAAAGTGGCCATCTGAGTTGCCAAATCGAGGCAACAATATTTTGGATAGTTGGTACTGTAATAAAACCCCCCACTTCCCGCACACCCCTGTGGTGCCATTCGCGATGGTCCGCAGATGCTGCCACGTCCGCACCCAGGCTAATGGTCTGGCCTCGGCTTGGGAAAGGGCAGGAGTGCGTTACACGCGTGGAGTGGGGGAGGCGCCGACGACGACACCGCAAAATCGCGTGGCCGACGAGAGAGCGAGCTGTGTCTCGCGCGCCAAAATCCCACTTGGCCCGCGAGCCAGCGACTCGCTCGCTGCAACTGGGTGTTTATTTATAGTAGTCGGCTACCCTTTCTCCACGCCAGCGGCAACCGCGCAGCCTTCCGTGCACTTTTCTCTTCGCCACACGCGGACGCCCTCCGCTTGCCTCTCCCGCCAACATCCCCTCGTTCCCCCGCCAACACCATCTAACTCCGCCCGGCCGCCAACCCACTCTCTCTCTCCTCCCTCAGCGATTTGATAATCTTCGCCTGTCCCCTTTTGTTTCAACTCGTGAGGAGGGATGTGGTTGTTGGTGCTTTATTTTCTTTCGACCCTCGTTGCCGGCTCACTTGCTGGCGGAATTCCAAGCCATATGAGGACTCTCTCTTCTCTCAGAGGATGGCGCGCAGACAATGCAAACTGATCCCTCTGGAAAGTGTTTGCGGATAGGGTTCTCTTGGTCGCAAACACGAGCGATAACTATGGAAGTGTACCATTAGGGTGTCAGGAGTAATTCATCTCGGGGCATATACTACATTTGCTCAATATAATTTATAATATTATTGTTATTGGTATTCTACCAAGGTTAAAGGTTAGACCGTTTAAGGTTACCGTTAAGGATGGACACAGACTGAAAAACGATATATTTACGTGTCTCCCCTAACGAAACATGACCTGACATCCGACAACTCAAATAAACCCTTCTACAAATTCAAATACTTCCTTACTCCCTTCAATCCGTCCAATATGCCTATCATTTTCCACCCATTCCTCGTTTAACTAACGTTCTCCCTTCTATCACAATCTTCAACATCCCACTGCCAATCAAAGCGTACTCTATCCATCATTTCTGCTTCCTTTGGGCTTCTACCAGCAATCCCCTCTCCTCCTAGCATGCGCTTCTTCGTTTATTTTCCTTTTCGTTCACTTAACCTTCTCCATCCTTCTCCACACCCACTTTTCAAAAGCCTCCGATCTACGTCTCTCCTCCTGCTTCAACGACCGTGTTTCCTCTCCATACAATACCACGCTCCATACCAAAATTTCGATGAGCATTTTCTTAACATCCTTACTCCACCTTACTGTCGTTAATTCTCTTCCTTTTATGAAAGTTTCTTGCCTAATGCAATTCTTCTTCTTACAACCCTATTACCATATTTGACATAGCTTCCCTCCGTCTCGAAAACCATATGACCTTTGTTTTGTTTGCATATTTTCCTCCCATACATACCTCACTGACTTTCCAATATCAAACTTATAATTTTGTAGTCCTCACATGATTTAGGATTTACCTTTTTCGGAATTGGAACTAACACTGATCTCACTAAATCTTCCGGCAATATTCCTTCCTCGTAGATACTACGAATCAGTCCATATAGGGCCTTCTTTCCACATTTTCCGACACATTTCAACAGTTCAACAGGAATATTGTCCACCCCTACAGCCTTATTTGCTTTCATCTCCTTTAATGCCCTTTCTATTTCATCGTCGAGTATGCCTGGACCTAAGCTATCTTCTTCTACGTCATGTTCCTTTTCTATGTCTAACCTTGTCGGCCTAAGTTCTTTACCATACAGTGTTTCTATATATTCCTTCCACCTCTCTTGGATTTTCCTGGTTCAACTATTATCTCACCCCACTTATCTTTAACTGTTAGCACGGATCTTGCCTTCTTACTTCCCGATAATAACTTAACCTTGCTGTTTAGAGCACCAATTTCACCCTTCTTCTGTAAACTTTCCATATCCTTGCATTGCGTTTTCCACCATTCTTCTTTTGCTTTATTTGTGGCCCTTCTCAATTTATTGTTTAACTCTTTGTACTTCATTTCGCCTAACTCTGTGTATACATTTTTCCATCTTCTTCTCTCATCCATCTTTGCAATCATGCCATCCGTTACCCATGGTTTCCTTATCCTGTTCCCGTTAACGGTTCCTATAGTGTCTTTAGCGGCCTCCAATATCCCTTGCTTGATACATTCCCATTTTTCTTCGATAGTACTCAGTTCTTTACGGTCATCCATCATTTTTTCTACAGCCCGCTGATACTCCTTCCTCGTTAATCCATTTAATGCTTCTAAATTCCATTTCCTAACCCGCCGCCGTTGCCTTATCTTCTTGAAACGGACGTTACATTTCATAACAACTAAATTGTGGTCAGAGTCCGCATCCGCTCCTGGGAAACTGTGCGAATATATCACACTGTTCCTAAACCTGTGCCTAACCATAATATAATCTAACTGATACCTTTCTGAGTCACCTGGCATTTTCCATGGATACCTACGCCTTTTGTGGTGTCTAAACCATGTGTTGGTGATGACTAACCCCTGTCTCCTGCAGAATTCAATTGCTTTTTCCCCGCGTTCATTCCTCGTGCCTAACCATAGTCCCCCACCTCACCACCATCTCTTCCTTCGCCTACGGTCGCATTCCAATCCCCCATCACTATCAAATGTTTCCCTGCGGGAACACACTCAATTATATCCTCTAACTCATCATAAATCAATCGACTTCTTCCTTCTTGTGGTTGGTCGGTGGCATGTATACCTGAACAATGACCAAGTTCGTCGGTTCTGCTTTAATCTCTACGAGTAATATTCTATCAGTTGCTTGCTCTATGTTGACTACGCTTCTTCCTACCCCTTTATTTAATACTACGGCCACCCCTCGTTGGCTCTCGTCCCTGCCGTTGTATATTATTCTATAATTATCACTCCAGTAATTCCCGCTATCCTTCCATCTCGCACCACATAGACCTAAAACATCTACATTACCTCTTTCCATCTCTCGCTTAATATTCTCCAATTTGCCTGTTCTCAACATTGTTCTGACATTCTATGTTCCTATTCTAATTCCTTCCACTTCTTCTGCGTCTTCTGTTCTGCTGCTGTTATTTTTCCCCTGCAATGGTTTCGTGGGATGACGACCGCGGAAGCTTTGCCTTTCCCGCTGCCGGGCACGACACACGGGCCCCTTGGGCCGAGTCCCGCAGTGGCCAGGACTCAATTTCTCTATGTTGTCCATCATTAGTTTCTTGAGAATAATAATTGAGGTGATTTCCCGTTGCATTCCTCAACCTAATATATTTTTAATATATAAACGAAAGCCCAAATTTTTAGTATTCTGGCGCATATCGCACTGAGTTACGTTATGCTTCAAAGGGGTGAGGCGAGGAGAACTGCCTGTACACACTAAAAAACTAACGGGAGCTGAGGGAAAACTAACGCAACTGAGTAAAATATAATTGAGTGTGGTTAATATGCTTCTACAATCACACAAAATGTGTTTTAGTGTATTTTAATGTAGAACAACATAAGTTGACATTTATGTATTATTTAAAGCAATATGTATGTACAAAAAATAATTAATGGAAACAAAAAATGTTTACACGAATTAAAACTACAGTAAATCACTACGCACATATTTCGCTCAGTGGAACGAACTAATTGCAATAATCAAGTACAGATAATTAACTGCACAGCTATTAATTATGCACCGTAACGTCCTCTGCATTGATTAGAGGGGAAGTCTCTTAAATAAGGGCATGAATGTTAAAGTTAATGAGGGAATATCTATCCCAGGAGAAAGGGGAATGTGTAAATTTGAAGGCCTGCGCTTGTGAAAGACGGTAGTTAAGGCGTCTCTGGGGAACGGAGATTCACCAATGGGAATGATTTGGAATAATTTGAAATGTTGAACGACTCAGGATGATTAAAACGTTGAGGGAATTGGGAATTAAATGAAGAATATAACGAAATCAACCGTGTTGCAATTTGTTCTTGCATGCATATTGCCACTAAGAGAAAAAAAGGTGAAATCACGCGCTTCTCACTTCAATGCTGCGGGAAAAGTCGCTAAGAGCCGAGTCGTCCAATCCCATACGCCGTGTAGCAGCGCCTACCCGAGCTATTACGTCTTCGTGCTACTTTGATTTGATTCCGCAATCTCTGTTCCAGCCCCTCAAACACGCCTCGGAGTCCTCTTGCAAAAATACAGTAATTTCTTGGATTTGCATTCCTTTATATTAAAGTGGAACGTTGAAAATGAACCATAACGCTTCGAGAATTGAGAACACTTTGTTTGAGAAGCACTACTGAGGAGAGGCAGTGTACGAGTTTGCCTTTGCTATTCACTCAACCATTGTATTTTATCCGTATTAGCATAGACTATGGTGAGATTTCGCACGGTGATGAACATCTCAAGGTCTGAATGTGAGATCCGTAGGAAATGTTTTATCCAAAACCGGGGAGACAAGATGATTATGCATGTCGTATTGACCATTACGGACCTCCGTCCTTAGAACTACAGAACATATCACAATAGTTTCAAATGGAAAAGGAGACTTTGAAATTTGCCTTTAGCCTCAAAAATAAATAAAAAACGATATGTGGCATTCTTTCCACTCCTTTGAAGTGCTTACTTCGAAAAGATAAAAGGAGCTATTAACGTCAAAGAGCCCACCGCAAGTAGGAACATTGGCAGACATCACCAGTGCTCGTTTTCCAGTAAAAATGTTGAGCACCTGGCATGTTCCTAGACCAAATTTTAAAAAAAATGCATAACTGCATACATTATGCAAGACAACAGAGAGCATATTATGATTTCATGTCACGGAGGCGAAATTTAGCTAAAGACATTTACACATTTAGGCATAATGCATAATTCGAAAAGATATCAGGAAGGTAAATAAAGATGGAGAGGAACCATTTGTCGGCCATGCTCCTCTCCATTTTCTTATTTTGCTGGGAAATACGCAGAGGAAACGGCAAAGTAGGACTTGAGGGTGTATATCAGAGAGAAGAGCGCGATTGGTAATAACATAAGAAAAGGAAGGATATTATGAATAGGAAACGCAATTAATGCGTCAGCATCGTAACGGAAGAAAAATACTACGAAAGAATATCTGAAGGGAAAAATTCGTAAAGTTTCGATTGAGAACACTGTTAGTTGGTGGAGGTTCAACGTGATGAAGGAAATAGTATTGAATAGCGAAGAAGGCGATTATCATCTTTCAACTGAATTGATAATGGTAATATATGAAATTAGAAGCATCAGGATCGTTGCTGAAAAATACAAACAGTTTAATTTAAATATACAAGAAACGTATCTACGGTGGTGACCGTAAACTTTTACGGTCTCGGCATTGTTTTGTTTAAACTAACTTTGTTATTGTATCAATGAGCATAGACCCAGTCATCCAGGTTTTACATAATGAAAGCGATATTACTCATCTCCATCCTCCGTCATTACTACGGAAGCCTTTAAAAAGTAGGCAATCATCCATGGATGACCGGCTTCATGAAAAATCTGAAAACGACTATGCATCGTTCAGGACTTCAAAAGCAAAAAACGATGTTCATCAAATCTTTTAAGTTGAGAAAACAAATTTTAAATTTAACAAGCAAGCAATATTTGGGAAATATATACACGTACATTCGTCCGTAGAATTATATTAATAGGTAACGTTATAACAGCTTAAAGTCGAATCTTCAAAATTCAATGAAAATGTTAGATTCGAGTCATAACAGCACATCGTTATTTTTTTTATTGACCGATGAAAGAAAGTACCTTTCTTAGATTCAATTCGGAATAACTCCATTTGAAGAAATTGAAAGAAAGAGGGTTTTTATGATCAACGTGCTAAGTTCCAATTTTCCCTCCAAGCCAAGGGATAATAAAACGACGAGAGGGATGCAAAACATCACTAAGGTAGGCCCCGCGTGAGCTCTATTACAATCAGCCCTAGGTCCAGTGGTTAGTAGGAGGGGCCTTGGCCCGCATATTGGAAAACCCTGACCGAAGGGGCTTAGGCATTCAGTCTTTTATAGTCTACATGCCCCGAATAGCACGAATGAAAGAGAAGATTGAAAGCCCGGCAGACAGAAAAGGAAGCGGAGCGATGAAATATTCTACGAATTTGAGTGAAAGTTTGGAGGGAGGGGGTTGGGAAGAGGAGGTCGGGGAGAGTAGAGGGCATCAGAATAGCTGGGTGAAGTGGGAGGAAGGTCACGGGGGTCGGTCAATGGATAAGGCGTGGCGAAACCCCCACGAGGGTATAGTGCCGTGAAAATACCTCGATTACCCTCTAGGAATTCAGCTCGCTCGCAGCACGACGCCGATCGGGTCGTCGAAAGGGGATGAGTTCGCAACCGAAGGCGTGATGTATGCTAGGGGGGAAACGTTAAAGGCCACCGGGAGCCGAAATGAGATACCATGAAGAAGAGTCAAATGATGAAAACGTGATACTATTCATCAACTTGACTTGAAAAAGTTCCTAAGCCGTGACTTTCCGCCGGAGGAGGTCTCAGGGAGTTTTGGTTTACGGAAGAAAACATTTGAACTAATTAAAACAATATACACTTTTTGGAGCGTAAATAATCCATAATTTTAAAAAAATAAAAAAAACAAGGGCATTCTGGTTCATTTATGTCCGGTTTCGCAGAAATGGACCCGTATTTACACACGAGAATAAGTGTGAAAGGGTAAAACTTTTAATATGGGGAAAGCTTTCCGAAAAGCATGTAATTAGGGACAAAAATACGAAATTTAGTAATACGAGGCGTATTCTTAAAGTAAGTACCGTTTGCTTATATTTAAATATTGGCGCTTCAGAACATAGTTTTGCTCCTGCAGCGCCATCTACTGATTCATTTAGAAGCTATAGCAGCATTTGTTCTGTTTCAGAAGTCGTTAGCTTGTCCGTGCATGCTAACAACAATGTCCGCGGCAATCGCTGATCCCGCCAGCTGTGAAGTGCGTTCTGTCATACGATTCTTGTATGCAAAAGGATTGTCGGCTGCTGAAATACATCGGGAATTATGCCTAGTTTATAAACCTACAGTTATGAGTGAAGGAAAGGTTAGACAATGGTGCTGTGATTTTAAAAATGGACGAACAAATGTCCATGACGAAGAGCGAAGTGGTAGGCCCAGTATTCTGACCGATGAAATTGTTTCGCAAGTGGAACAAAAGCTGCGATGTGATCGTCGATTGACAATTAATGGCCTGGCTGAACAATTTCCTCAACTTGGACGCACTACTGTCTACAATATTATTGTTACGGAAAACCTCGGATACCACACATTGCGTGCAAGGTGGGTACCGAAAATGCTCACCGACCACCACAAAGAGCAAAGAATGTCCAGTGGACGAGAGTTTTTGGGTCGTTGAGAACTCTTTAAACCACCCACCGTACAGTCCTGACCTTACACCCAGCGACTACTTCCTCTTCTTGCACTTGAAACAGTGGTTTGGTGGACAACGTTTCGAAACCGAAGAGGAATTCAAGAATGGCGTTGTCGATTGGTTCAACCCTCAGGCGGTGAGTTTCTATGCAGAGGGGTTAAAGAAGCTGGTGCAGCGGTACGAAAAATGCTTAGAAGTGAACGGCAATTATGTATATAAGTGCAGTAGGTTTGTAGCTAACTAAAAGTGCCAATAAAATGTGTTTCGTATGAGTATATTTTTTCCTGTGACCAAACGGGTCTTACTTTATGAACACGCCTCGTATTAATAAAGAAAAACAGGCGAGGGACATCGAAAGTTAAAGGAACCCACAAGTGCAGCCTTAGAATATTGTTTACAGCTGACAATGAACGCATATCTGTCGACCGAAGTCGAATTTAGCGACACAAAAATAGTTCTGTAGCTCCAGTTGGCACGCGCAAAGTATTTAATGCTCTTCAATTTTGGCACATGGACCGTTTTTGCTTATTCGTCCCTGTCCGAGTTGCTACAAACGAAGTTGCGACCCTATAGCCTTGTTTGTGCCATTCCGTCATTGCACTACTAGTCCATCTTGCCAGAAGGTTCATCGACCGATTTTCGCCCTAATACTGATATTGAAATAATACGATTACTCCAATATACCATAGCGAAAGTAAAACTTCAAATAAAGCGTAATCCAAGGGGGTGCGATTGACGGAAAACACTGCACTTTTTCTTGAGCCTACAGAATAAAAGTTTTGAATTAAAATTTTATTTTTACTCCAAGTTTAATAAATTTTTTTTAAGTTAGAAAGGCAGTTCATGACCCTTTGACAAGTGTAAGTCTGTCCTTGAGCATTCAGAAAACCTTTTGAATGGCCACGAATGTGGGAGAAACCTTTTTTCCAGCCAAGACTATGAGATATTATGGGGACCACTAATACCAAAAGAACTGCACTAAACAGTGTTATTGCATAGGAAAATATCCGTAAGTCAAGAAAATTGATGCTATATAGAGATACAGATATATTATTAGATAGATATATAGACATTATTTTAACTTCAAATTGTTAAAGGAACCCATTGATTCCAACAGTTCTAAAAATTCAATCGCCAGCAGTTGCCCACTAAAGGGCTATGCAAATTGCACAGTCCTAAATAAGTATGCGAGATATCCAAGAATCATGGCGTTCATACGAAATGAATATAGATGCGGAGGTTCACTCATGCAATGGTACCAGCCATGGGATTTTACTGGCAGTAATCCAAAATCCGCCCTACGGGAAAAATCGGTGGGCCAGGCGATACTGGCAAAATATATGAACGGTCGAATAGGCAGACTCAAAAACTCATTCTTTCCCCACAAAATCGGAAACCACAGCCAAAATAAAAGAAAGTGGCAGCATGCTACAAAACAATAGTGTTCACCAACTTATTTCATTACAGTTTCATCCATGTTAACTTATCCGGGTTATTTGCATAACGCGCACTTACGGTCTGAAGGGTATTGCGTACGAAGACTCACGTTGGAATCGGATGAGCTCAAAACATACTATTTTCCTATACATTTAAGTTTTACACACTGTAGATAAATTGATTATTTCCTATATGATTTAGTATTTTAATAGTTGTTGAGAGGTCACCTGATTTTTCGTGGATACTTGCCATTTAAGCACTTTTGAGAATACTTTGTTTTACAAATTGACGAACCACTGTGCTCATTTATTGATATATTGTAAGACTGAAATATTATCCATCTATATCAATGTAATCTTGTTTCAATACAATTTGAAGACTCGTAATACGTAAATAGGTACTTACACAAGTACATATACACTTTAAAAACCAAAAATAGGTAGTTCTCAAGTCAGAGAAAACTGGATTACTCGATTGATTAATTGCCAGTAAATAATTGCTAGCTGATAAACGTAATTGTTGTTTCCGCAAGATATGTTCAACCTGTAATCGAGCGTTTCGTAAATACTCCCACGAACATTAGGGATTAAACGAACGTGAGTACACATCATGAAGTAGGAACCAATGCGTTTTCCCGCGCACAAGTGTTCAAAGGGAACCCTAATAATTAGGGTGATCACCGCATAGCATCGTAGGTTGAACTTGTGGAACGCAATATCAGGGAAACTCTGCCGAAAAGATAGATTTAATGAGTCTTGTTTCCCCGAAAATTATAACGACGTGATAAGTAGAAGGTAGGAGAAAATATTTAAACATTTTCCCTTTGACATACATCTTCTATTCCTTCTCCGTGTCGAGTGCCGTAATACCCCTCGGCTGGCCGGAACTTTGAGGAAAATGATCATTTCGACAGCTTACGAGTTCTCAGCATTGCCGGCGTTCTTGTTTTCGACCATATTGGGTCGCATCATCAAGAACAAACGATGGAAACACATCTTCCTGATGTTCCAATTCCTCGAACGCTACTCGTACTTAAGCCTAGAATGGCGACAATAATGAATACGCAGCGGTTACGGAAGACTTGCGAACATTACCAAATAACGATGCGAAAACTTACATCCAAAATTCTTTTTGCGGATGCAAATTGTACGGGCAAAGAAGCAGACTTATGCTCATTACCAACAAAAGACGGGGTCTTCGTAAGACTTTTAACCTTCCATTCAGATTTTTTCATCGAGCTTTTCCTAAAAAGATGTTTTGAATTTTACCAAAACATTCTCAAAAAATTAGGACAACGTACAATATACATTTGGTTCATGTCCTTCATTGCGCAATTAATTAATTATTTAAATTTAATGATTTATATGCTCATGATGGCGCAAGGGAACTGATCTAAAAGGGGGACATGGGGACCATGATCCCCCCTTGAGAATATTTTGGGCGTTCTTAAATTTCAAAATTAATACAGGTAAGTAATATCCTATATTACTTATGTACCCTTTTAAATACCTGCTGTCCCCAGAGCATAAAATTATCTACTTCAGGGTTCATTACGGCCTCATTTGTTCAATTTGAAAATGCCCCTCCACCTCAGAGATAGTCTAAATCCGCACATTGGTTGCATAAAAAATGTGCTTCACGCAGGCTTATTTTCTTCAGATAATTTCAAATGGTTTTTCGCCCAATAAAAATGTACTGTCCATATTTTACTTGAAAAACTTGAAGTGATTACCTGCAATAATTAAAATTTGTATGAATACCCCGCTTAAAATTCCCAGAAGGCGCAGGACGATTATCAGTCCATTGGCATTGTATCAGGAATGAAAATGGGGCTGCGCAAAATACTCTGAGACAATTGATTTGAGTTATGCAACTCATTTGAGATTCCCGATACATTTCGCCACATTTTAATTCGCTGATGGGAGAAATTTTGGTAGTCTTTGCGATTTCATAAGACCCATAATAAAAAATAGGCTTGACCTTCTATTTAGGACGATAAACCGAATGAATTCCTAGCCCTGAATCCATTCGCTCGGTTAGAAATTTAATTTGGAGCGTCACTTCTGTTATCCCTATTGGCTCGTTTTATAATCAAGTGGCCATGGAATCATTTCGTTGTTATTTTGACCGTCGCGATCAGAAACCTCCCAAGGTTGAGTGTTTGCGATAATTTTGCGCGTCATGCAACACTGACAGCGATCGGAAAAGGTCAGAGGAAACACACACATGGTATGACGGCTAATCCTGTAATGGGTCCAGTTATCGGTCACGCTGATAGGTTGTGGTTCATCGGTTTAGGTCAAAGAGATAACCTCTTGGAGGAAAGATAATGAGATTGGGAGAAAATATACTGAAATATTCATTCTTTCATCCCACTTTGGAGGACTACTGAATCTCATCTTAACTTCAATGAAACGGTAATGTCGACACAAAAGGTGGTGGCTGGGCCCTAATCCCATTTAGTGTTATATCTTAGTGAACAGAAGATTAGTAGGGATTTTAACTCTTGAGTTTACTTACGTTCGTCGAGGCGTAGCGTGTTCAACGGAGAGGATTAATCGAATGATTTCGATGTGCTAGGGAAGCTGGGTGCTGTCCCATAGGCCATGATATAATCGCGGTTGAAACGACTACTTTCCCAGTGCTCCGAAGCGGAAGAATACACAGAGCATACATTTGATTTGGTTATTTCCAAGCTGAAATTAAATTGACACTAACTTCAGATGGATAGATGTTATCATCTACTGAAAAATTTCAAATCTTATTGAGTTGTATTGACATTCCTCTAGCTGAATTAATGGAGCTTTAGAGAAAATATTTATATTTTCACAAGTAGACGGAAAAGGGGCCAGGGGGAGACTTGATTAACAAATGAAAATTTTACTCTTCATGTTTAACAGACTTTTAGCGAAATCTCTGGGCTGATGAGAGGTGAAAATGTGCATTTTGTTATCGTTAGGGAATCCAATCTCTTTTTCCGGAAATCGATAGAGAGGAGATATTTTTAATCATTACTTAAATACAATGAAAATAAAACAAAATAAATACCTTTGAACCATCCTTACGACAAGGGAGATGTAAAAAAACTCGAACCCAAAATTTTCCATGCAACAAAAATTATTGATAGTGGGTGAATCTTCTAAAACAGTAGTGCCCATCCTCTTCAAATTGCATACTTGAGTGTGTTTTTCAAGCTGGATTTCCGTTCTTTTAAATGAAAATACCTACTAAGTGGACATCTAGTAAAATATTCAACCAATAAATATTGTTCCTTTCTAAATTTAACGAATATAGATGAAACATTATGAAATAATGTGACAAGTTGGAGATGAGATTCAATGAGGATAAAAAAGGTAAATGAGATTCAGGCGAAATGAGAAAGATAAGATAAATATTAAAGTTAGGGGGCATAAACTAGAGAAAGTAGAATAGGTCACCAATTTAGGAAGTGTTTAAGAAGAAGGTTGCCAATTCCGCATTTGAGAACATGGTGAGAAGAAATTCGTTCGGTAAAGAAGCCTCTACAAGGAGAGGTGAGTTGATGACAACGACCACATGGAAAGATTTAAAGAAATAAATGGTGGTGGAAGGCTAAGACTGAGGCAGAAGGATAGGCGTAGACTGGAGATGCTTGAGATGTGGATGTGGAGGAGGTTGGGAAAAGTTAAACGAAGGGAAATAAAAACAGATGAGGAAGTCCAAGTCATGGTTGGGAGGAAAGGTGTTTGTTGCGAGAATTTTCATAAAAGCAGTGAAAGTATATCTAGGGATTATTGGGTGGCCATTGATAACTGCGGTGGAGGAGAGAACGTGTCATAAGTTCGACAGGAGCAGGAAAAGAACAATACGTTTGACGAAAAGAACGACAGGGCAGGGAGTAGTGGTGTTAAAGAATAATTTATTGTAATATAGACTTTGGAGCAGTTATTTAGTGTAGTAATAGGTAGGGCATATAAATATAGCGGAGCTTAGGGATTAGGTACATCAAAACCTTACTTTGAACAAAGGGCTCTCTTAATAACGTATTCCTGGTTATTTCCATCAGAATAATTTATAAATATCCTTTTTCCACTTCCTGCAAAATATCGCTGACTATAATCGTCAGCATTATGTAATCAATCAAACTGAAGTTAAGTTTTGATATTCTTAACAATGAACCTCCCAATAAGTTTTCACAACTGCATGATAATTTTACATTCGATACCGATTTGTAGATGAAAACCGATGTGATTAACAATAAATAAATCAATTAACCGGGAACGTATTTTGGAACTCAGACCGAAATCTTCTCACCATAGTCCTGATACGTATTTAAACTGCCTCTCGCGACATTAAATAACCAATGAAAGGATTAAAAGTCACGTGACGCAAAATAATGTTCGTGACAAGGAGCTTCAAAGACAATACTACAAAAGACAATTCTACTGACATTAGTGGAAAGGGCGCTTCAGTATTAGCTCGCAATGATGTAGCTGAGGTATAATTAAATCCATGGAGAAATTACACGTACACTGTATTTTAATTCTACATCGTCCAATTTACGGCCTAAAAATGTTTATACTTAATGCCATCAACCATATTTTTCATCAAAGTAAACACAATTAAGGTGATTTCCCACTACCTTCCTCAAACTCGTTGTTCAACGTGACACCGTCACTTTAATGATCACCTCACTGCGAAACAGGCCTTTCGTACGTCCATCTCATACCCTTAGACTCATGCATGGGTGGCACTGGCAGGAGCAATTATCACTGCCCCTGCCAGGGTCATCCGAATCCGCAAGCACCTCCACTATACCAAGGTAATACGTAGTCCATGGAGGGGAGTAGCAGTATTTAGGGAGCGTCCAAAACCTGTCCATGATAGGAAGATTACCTGTGATTAATCTGTCAATGTGTTCTACCTTCAGCCAACGATCGCATCAGTTAGTAGTCACAGGCGTGCAATTCGCGACAATTTTGTTCGGTTCCTACGTTATATATTCTCTCGAATCGATTGAATAGCCTTCGTATTTACCTTGAAGTGAACTTTAGAAAGGTAACGTTCTGGCTATGTCGAAATTGTAATGATTTAATATGTTTGGGTGCCTTAGGCGTGTCACGCATCGACGGCGTCCATGTGTGCGTGTATGTATGTATGTGTTTGCGTAGCCCGTCTAAGGTTTCCAATTGCCCCGACACCTCAAAATTCGGTAAACCCAACTCTTTGGGTTAAAAATAAATCTCGGATAGTATTTCAGTCATTTCTGGACAGGTATGAACTGCAAATATTCAACGATTACATGGCCGATGCGCATCCATTTCGCAGCTTTGTGAAGATATCCGAAACGTGGGTAATTTCAGATTTTTGCTGGGGCACTGGACGAAATCAACTTTCTCCTCTCTCCTTTTGTAAAAAAAATTATTTGTATACGCTGGCCAAATATGCCTTTTTTCACTCTTGCGTTCATTTCATTTTTGTGTCACGAGAAGCTCATTATACACGTGAGTGTATACATATATATATATATATATATATATATATATATATATATATATATATATATATATATATATATATATATATGTATATACCAACGAGGGGTTGCCGTAATTTTAAATAAAGGGGTAGGAAGAAGCGTAGTCAACATAGAGCAAGCGACAGATAGAATTTTACTCGTAGAGATTAAAGCAGAGCCGACGAACTTGGTCATTATTCAGATATACATGCCACCGAGCAACCACAAGGAGGAAGAAGTCGATAGGATGCATGATGAGTTAGAGGATATCATCGCGAGTGTTCCTGCAGGGAAGCATTTGATAGTGATGGGGGATTGGAATGCGACGGTAGGCGAAGGAAGAGATGGTGGTGAGGTGGGGGACTATGGGTTAGGCACGAGGAATGAACGCGGGGAGAAAGCAATTGAATTCTGCAGGAGACAGGGGTTAGTCATCACTAACACATGGTTTAGACACCACAAAAGGCGTAGGTATGCATGGAAAATGCCAGGTGACTCAGAAAGGTATCAGTTAGATTATATTATGGTTAGGCACAGGTTTAGGAACAGTGTGATAAATTCGCACAGTTTCCCAGGAGCGGATGCGGACTCTGACCACAATTTAGTTGTTATGAAATGTAATGTTCGTTTCAAAAAGATAAGGCAAGGGCGGCGGGTTAAAAAATGGAATTTAGAAGCAGTAAATGAATTAACGAGGAAGGAGTATCAAGAGGCTGTAGAGAAAATGATGGATGACGGTAAAGAACTGAGTACTATCGAAGAAAAATGGGAATGTATGAAGAAAGGGATATTGGAAGCCTAGCATCACTAATCGAGAGGAATATAGAATACAATCAGGACGTTTATGCCTGTTTTGTAGATTTCGAAAAAGCGTTTGACGGAGTGAATTGGGAAAAATTAATGCGTATATTGCAGAAAATAGGAATGGATTGGAGGGATAGGAGACTGATCCGCAACCTGTACATGTCTCAGACTGCTCAGGTGCGAATGGGGAACGGAGAGTCCGGATGGGCAGTGTTAGGAAGAGGTGTAAGGCAGGGTTGCCCATTGTCACCGGTACTGTTCAACGTATATGTAGAGGAAATGATTAAAGAGGCATGGGAAGAACTGGAGGTAGGAATGAAAGTCGGAGGGGAATTCGTAAAATCGGTTAGGTTTGCTGATGACCAAGCATTAGTTGCTCAGTCAGCCAAGGGGTTGCAAGCATTGCTGAGTGAATTGGAAGTTCAGTGCGGTAAATATGGGATGAGAATCAATATTATTAAAACAAAGGTTATGCGATTTTCTAACAGTTTCTAACAGCTCCTGTGTAACGCTAGGGACTTATTTATTAACTTATCCTCATTGCATAAATATATATGTAAGTCAATAAAAGAAATTATGTAAAGTCATGATGTTTTGAAAATAAACACATTTCTTATAGTGTTAAGTACTAATCATCACCTAATCAAATACTGCCATGTTGAGTTATAACCAGGGCCTATCCACACCCGAATATTAGTAACGTACGAGCAACTTGCGTTTTCTATTATCAGGTTATGCGTATGCCAGCATGTTTGTCTGTACACCTGAGAGACTGATTCGCCTATTATTCGCTATCGAAGACCAGTCCCATGTAGACTCTGTAGTTTCTCCTTAGAGTGTAGATATGGGTGCCGGGGCGTACTCAGCCTTCCGTGGTTGATTCGCGGGCAATGAAACGGGAGGGCATACTCACAAAGGAGGATGGGGAGAGAAGATTAGAAGGGGAGGGATCTTGTGGGTTCACCACGAGCACTGAATAGGCTACCGACCATGCCCTTCTGACCCTTTCTGCAATGACGCATTCTCCCTCCTCCCCCTCACTCTTCGTAGTCCTTCCTTGTCCTACTCCCCCTCACTCTTTGTAGTTCCTTGTCTCTTGGCCCTTTCATACCAATGAACCGCGGAGCCCTTTCCTCTAAGGCGATTCAATCTATGGATCCTCGGACCTCACGAACGGGTGAGCCCTTCACTTCTCTCAAACCTGGAATACCGATTTTTACTAAAATATCGGACGCGCCTACGCCAAGAGTTATCGAATGTGTTGGCATCGGACGACAGGACCTCAGACAAAGCTTTATTAATGTTAATTTATTATATATTGGGTGAAAATGAATTTGAATCCACTTCCACTTTTTTCCTTTTGCTTTATCCACTCAATAAATGTTCATACGTTAATAAAAAACAATTATTTCATAATAATTATATAGGTCTGTATGCACTCGAGGTTTTTGTACATGGTCTTAAGCCCATATGTTCAAATGCATGATTGAACAAATATTTTTGTAATTTTTACCAACATTCATTTTTTCATCACGAGATGGTCAAATCTGTAAACATTGCGCTTCAAAAATGGTGTTCTTCTAGGTTATTTTTACAACAATATTTTCCTACCTTCACACCTTTCGTAAAAGCTACAGCGGCTATATTATGAATACAAAATATTGCGAACGTGATTTTTCTTGTGGCTCGGATAAATTACATTTGACTTAATTCTCACTTACGTTACACCGTTTAGTTAATAGTCCAATTATATCCACTATTACTTGTGTACAGATTCGACTTTATTTTGATTTGAAATTTTCAAATGAAATATACACACCGATAAAAGAGTAGTGAAGGAATAGAACAACTACAAGTTCCGAAGAATTCAAACGAATTTATTCAAATTAATTATTTTTAGACAGATTGACGCATGAAAGAATTCAGACGCGCGGGTAGACATTTTTATGACGTTTTCACGACAATGTTCTTGGAAGTACAAACATTTCAAAAATACCAATTAGACATTATTTCAAATCTATACGAATAATTTAATCGATAAGACTCACTACACTCACTGTACAATGAACTCGTGCAGTACGCTGACTCCGTACATCCATACACATGTTCATCACGTTAAACTAGGTCCATAAGAAGAAAAAGGAAATAGCAGTGAGTGCTTGGAATGCCATTAAAACGAATATATTAAGCAAACGGAAATACTCATAATATTAACCGGTGGAATTAAATGAATTGAAGCACATTTAAGTGAGAGAAACAAAATTTAAAAAAATGATGTAATTATAATAGAGTTTTTATGAGCAAGAAACTCTTCTCTAAGACTATTATCATTTTTTCAGGGGACACTGTCGTATTTCTCTTGGAATAGGTGACTTCTCTGAAGAATAAGGACGTAGGGGACTTTTCATAAATCTCATTAAAAGGTATTTTATTTGTTTTTTTACGAGCATTATATTTACATTTTTCTCCAACTTGAAAGCATTTATTAAGACATAAGACATACTTCATTACCTTGGTATGATAAATTTTGATTATTTAGTAAGAATACTTTTAGCTAACGCGGAGTGAGCATTCAGAGTTAAAAAAGGACATCTAACTCATATATCATCCAATTATTAACTAATAAATTTCATAACAGGAAACTACGCTTGCTTCAAGGATATGAACATTATTTACTCCCATTTCTAGCTCTAGCTAGCCGGCCCCGGTGGCGGCGGGGTAACGTCTTCGTCTACCAACTGAGAGGTCACGAGTTCGATTCCCGTCTGGGTGGATTTTTCTCCATCCAGGGCTTGGCTGTATGTAATTGTCTTCAATGTAATGTATGTAATGTAAGGGTTAGGTGGAAGAAGGGACTATTTAGTCTCAACCTCGCCCAATTAAGTCGATAATAAATAAATAAATAAAATAAATTTCACGAAAATGATACCCACAAAACACGTTTGAATTAAAAGTTAAATTTTAAATTATATATTTGTTGGATGATGAGTGAAAATCCCGGTTAAATTTAAAGAAAGCAGTTAGACGTTGAAAACAAATTCAATTAAAACATGAAAGGAAGAAAGAAAATAAGATATATTTATTGATTCATAACTACAGAGAATTGTTAAAATTAATATTTGCTACACTCTTTCCATTGAACTATTTTCCAACATAATCAGCTTTCGCGAAAAACGATAAAATCGTTTTTGATCCATAATCTTGGAAAAATAATTCACAATTAATGAGAATGAGATACTAAAAAGCCAAAGGGTACAGAAACTGTCAAAGCCAACAAAATTTTCAGGATATTCTGAGAGAATAATATATGACGTTGAAGTACTAGATAAGAGCAAAGGCTCACAGGTTATGGATATTATTATATTTATTCACCAGTTCAATTATATCCACTATTATACAGCCACGATTCCCTCGACAAGAAATTATTACGAATAGCATTTTCAAATGAAAGCTTCATACCGATAAAGGAAAATCCAAGGAACTGAGCAAAAAGAAGTTTCAAAGAATTTAAACTAATTTGTTACAATTTATCTAATTGTGTTTAGTTAGATTTTATTGTGCGATCTAATCTAATTTATCTGGTTTTATCGGAGCGATTGAATTCCCAAAGACACTTAAGAAAGCTTAAATAAATTATATCATACCGCAAATACTTTTGAAAATAATACGATATATTATTATGTTTCAACAAATTTGCTATTATGCCAACTAAAGGTCACGCATTCCTTGTCATGAATCACTGACGCGAATCTGGGAGTTCCATCGATTTGGAACAAGAATATCCTCGATAATACGGTGATCTGGCAGGACACAAACGGCAAGCGAGCGATTTGCCGTAGCGTCCCACACGGGAAACAATTGGGCCTTGGGAAGGTGGTACTTAATCCGCGGCATGACAAGCAAAACAAAGTTTCCAGTCGCTTCCACGATTGGAGCGCTTCCTGCAAGTGGATGAGGATTCCTTGGAGGCCAACGCTATGTCCTTGTCATTCCATCCCTTTCAATTCCGTAGATCCACCAAAAATGGGGTGTCGGCCAAAAATCCCTTTACGTGGCAATTAGATTCCAGAGGGAAAAAAACTGCACTTCTCTAAGAGATTAATATTATTCCTTGCCAAGTATAACAACGGAGAATAATGGGTGGGCCATTGGTGCATAACAAGCCTGAAAAAGGTTTATCAATATTCGCGGTCTACCACTAAGTGGATGACTTCTAAAAATTCTTAGCAAAGTCCTCGAATAATTCTCCTTTATAAAAACATCTCTTTCCTTAAACAACGTATTATCCAGACCACAATATCTCCACGGTTTCTAACCCAATTATTACTGTGCATAACGCCTTCTCTTTCTTATCCATAATACAAAATTTTCCTTTTAACTTTATCCTTCAACGTTCCACAACCTCTCAGTGACTCCGTTTGTTCTTTTTCTTCTTTCTTTGAATTTCCGAATAACTTTCTTTCTTCTCCAACTCCACCCAGCACTTTTTCGTTTGTTCTTCTCTCCATCAGGTTTATTTTCTCGGTCTATCTTCAAATACACATCTCAAAAACTTCTAGTCTTAAGAACAAGTTTCTGAATCATAAATCGCCACTACGCCTCAGGTCGTCATGGAAAATATTTTTTTTCTCGTCTCACTTGAGAACACCATTCTTCGATTCTCTGGGCTTTGTAAATGCTAAAATTGCCACCGCGATTTCTCATCTAATTTCCTTAAAGCCGTGAGGATTTTTATTTCAAAATGAAAATAGCCGTTTGTTCTACCTACTTTCATTTAAACCCAAGGAAATAACTGCGTCTCAAACTTATTACTTCTTGACACTCTCATTAATTTTGTGTTCTTATCTTTCACTGATTTTCATTCCATAACCTTTGGTAAATTATGTCATGCGTTCAATAATTATAACTATAATTCCATGTTTGATTGACAAACAAAACTTGGTTATCACCTGGCATTCTGGCCATTTTTATTTTCGCTTTTTCTTAAGCACTAAACGCCACAGATAGATTTTTATTGGATACTATTAGGAAATATCTTTCCATTTACAACGAACGTTTAATTGAGAAAATGCACTTGATGTTGGAATAACTGAAGGATAATTTTGGAAACTAAAGTTCTACATTCCGAACTGAATCGAACTCTAAACCAGAGGTAATTTATACCACTACCAAGAAAGAGTTTTATTCATTGGGAATAGTTACAGTTAGAAGAGAGATGGAGTTGGAGACAAACGGAAAGTACGGGGGTTAGAGTTTAATGTTTTCTCCGTTGGAATGTGCTTATCCTTCGAAATGTTCTGTAATTACAACTGGAGTGGGGCCACTACTCAATAGTAAGGACATTATTTAGCTCTTGATTTCACCACTTTAGTCACAAAAAATAACTAATTCAGAGATTACCACTTGAGCCTAAAAATAGCAGACAATTTCATTTTTAAATGAAAGTTTGAAGAATAGAATTGGTACTGATTCCACCATTTGATTAGATTTAATGAAGGATTGAACCCAAATAGTTGCTGCTGATACATAACGAGAATTTCTACGCGCGTAAGCAAAATAATATAATTAGACAATAACCGTTAGTCAAATAATACAAACAGTGGTGTATATGACAAGCAAAAATCCTGAAACGGAAAATTACTGAAAGAGCAGTTAAGCATTTTTCTTCAGAGTTTAATACATGCTTCACTTTGGTGTACAGAATGCAGGTTTAAAGTCCCCAAAATTACGGAAATCAGCACGGAAATATTTCATACTTGGATACCTATGGGATATGATTTTTTGAAATGATAACATTTTTGCTAAAAGGGTTCTTAACAGATAATACATACACTTTTAAGTGTAGAAGCTGCTGAAAACATAGGTTCAATCTTTACTGGGGAAAATCGTATCTGGTCATGTACAAACAAGCTCACAGGAAAATCTGCATCTCTTGAAAGGATATCGATGTTAGGTTAGAGAACAATGTTATATCAACTAGTTACTCATACTAGTTACCTCACTGCTCCACTAATATACGGGATCCTTGCAAAGTTTGAGTTTGTTTTATACTCGAGTTAGATTCAGATTAACGAAAAAGAACCAGATTTTACAAAATAATTTATGACCATGGTTTTAATACTTAATACGCTAATTTATTTCTGTTAAAGTTATAGTATACCCACCGAATTATCAAATGAGCTTGAACTAGAATCACTCATAAAAAATTATTACTTTATGATATGTATTGAATTAGATTCTTTTCCATAAGAGTACGTTCTTTACTCGTATTATCTCGTACTTGTATTAACGACAGATAAAAAAATTCGTAGTTTCAAGCGTGATTTGGTGGAATTCGAACATAATAATGTACAAATAATAGCACTTTCCCACAGATGTTTATTTAAACCACGACCGGTTTCGGTGTCATCTACATTATCTTCAGCTGAAGATTACTGTTAAATTTAATAGCTGTGGAAAAGTGCTACTAATTTTATCATTATTAACATACAGTACGTCAAATTAGAATCTTAAAGAAAAATTAGAAAACCAGGGGAAGGAATTTGCGTAATTTAAGATACCATTTCTTCCGCGTATAATGAGGGACCAGAATAATCATCATCGCAATCATAAATGGGATAGTTTTTAAAAATAGAGCTCTGTTTTTTAGCATTTTGTTAAACATTACATTAGAACCTTTCTTTGTTTTACAACCAGTACGTCTTGAATTCAAAGAGCACAATTATAAACTTATTCGTAAATATAGTAAAGTATCTAAATATACAGCACAAGCTAAAGGCACAATTACTATAAATCTTAGAATTAAGTTTTGAGTTAGGTTTTCCTAGACGATCCTAAAATGTTAGTAAAATGCCTTTAGTGTTATTGTACGCCTTGGTCAAACCATCCTTTGGCAAACGTCATTGGGTACCATGCAAATATGACTCGGTTAACTTCTAACTCAGTAAGCGAAGAAAAATCACAGTCACATAACACATCGTCCTCGATGTGTTTCGGACCCGTAACCTCAGTGGGTAAGCCGGTTGCGTTATCAGTCGTATTTTTAAGCAAATGACTAACCGCATTTTTAACCCTTCTCCTTCACCCCCACTTAACGGAAACACTACCCCACACATAGAGTTCCCGTTGCTTCGAGGAATCTGAACCTCGCGGCGCAGTTCTCCAGCATTATAAGTAGCGTGTCTGTATAGCGGCATAGGTTACCGGTTTGCAGTTGGCATCGATTTAAAACGCAATTGATCCATGGTACCACGTCGTTTTGTTTCAAATTTAAACGCTTACTAATATAGATTTGTACTTGTTTGTTTACCTAAATTGTAAATACGGTAGAAACGGAATTCCAAGTAATGTTTCGTCGAAGAAAGTGGGCCTGTGCACCATAAGGATCATTATGGAAAATCTACTACTTGATGAATCGTATGGATTGTCTTAAAGGTTGAAGACAGGGATGTACCAGTACCAAATATTGAACTTCATCTACCAGCTAATGCCTTGCCTCTAAACTCATATTTCAATGTCATGCGGAGAGCCGACTCAAATTCCATAATGGATGAATGACCACAGGAGAGGAGAGGAGACCACAGTGGCATGCAGGAGAGTGCAAACCCCGACAGCATTCGACTGCAAAGTCAGATGCCATTCGCTGCCAAAGGTCAAGTGAAACAAAACGATTTATAGGGATCAACCCCATTGCTTTCGCATTTTATTTCGTAAACTACGACATGCTTCTTGAACCGATAGGAGGTGTAAAAGTTGAAATCCCTACCATCTTGACAGTTTATAGCAACAAATTAAAAGTTCTACAAAAGAGTCCAAGCTCCTAAGCGTGGGTTGGTGAGCGCAACTTGGAACTACCAATCGTGCCTCATCGATCAAACAACCAGTGGCCGTAAGTAACGGCTGGCTCAGGGAAGTATTAACGGGTGTGCGCAAACGAATCACATTTAAGGTATACGTGCACGTCCACGAAGTGCAAATAAACTATCGCAAAATGAATGTGAAAAACCCACTGGAATTTCCTCTAAGATATTATCATCATTTACCATAAAACGCACTGCATTTTTCGCCTAAACGTGGGAGTAGCTCTCTGGTCCCAAAGTATTATAAAAGTGGATCAATCTTGTCTAACCTAAAATAGACGAGTGAAACAAAACATTTTAACGACAAAATCGGGCTGCGGTGTGACCCATATATTGTAGATGATCCAAACAAATTAATAAACCCGAAGATTGGTCGGATATGTAAGAGCAGAGTCAGCCAGAATACTAAACGCTCCATGGACGGGAAGATTCAGTTCCTTTCCTTATGTGCCGTTGCTGAAATTCCGAAAGGTCAGGTTATTCCTAGTAGAGCCCAGCTAGGGTCAATCTGCGGATGTCTCCGATCACTATAAATCAACCGCTATACACAAAGGGTACAATTTCCACTTTACTATAGAATGGCGTATTTTATATAATTTCTTCGGTGGAAAAAGCTGCACACTCTCTTTAATATACATACGTTATGTAAAAGACAGTGGTCATGAGTACTTATATTTTTATAGATATATATTTTAATGAGTTTGGCCAACTATGGACCGCAATGACCTCAAGACTTATGGTCTTTCTTCTTTCTTTCTTCTCAGAACTCCCTCATTGTCTCAAGTGTTGCTAAGTTTTTTAACACTTCCGTGTTACTTCGAAGAAATTATGCATATTTATAATGTGTGTGAATCGCGGTAGTCCAGGGGGTAGAGCGTTGGACTACTGACCAGAGGGTCCCGGGTTTCATTCTCGGGCAAGGCACTCTGGGCACCTGCAGCTCCACCCAAGCTATGTGATATTTTGGGTACCAGTTCTTCCTGGGAAACCATAACCGGCACAGGGAAAGGAACTGGCCCCCTACCCTGATGTGTGAATATTTACACGCCGTCGGGCCTAGTGCTGGGTGAACTCTACCATCACCTACTAAACCAACTTTCGGGTTGATTACTGTGTTTTTATGTGTACACGTGCTTGGTCTGAATAGTTTCCGACCTCAGAAAATTTCAGAAAAAATGTCTTGTATCTTTGGTAGGTCGGAAACGTTTCAGACCACCCTTGTACATTATATGTAATATATATTTCTATAAATAAAAAGGTTAGAGCATCCGCCCGGTAAGTGGAAAAATCCGGACTTCGAGTACCAGTCAAGGAAATATTTTTACGCTAGTGGTCTGCTTGAATCCGCCTTTCCCACCTCTCCTGTTTCCGTCCTTTTTGTTTGTTTCTATCCTCTTTCCTTATATCTATTTCCATGTGAATGAATATTTGTTCGCCGTAAGGCGGGATTTCGTGTTTAAATGTGTGTGTGTATATATATATATATTTTTATATATTAATACGTATATATATATATGTTTTTATACTCATTTATATTTATGTATATGTGTGTGTGCATGTGTTCGCCCACAAGTTATGCAATGGGGCAAAATCGCAATGGGAACACAGCAGCCGGCCATTGAGGGGTGAATAGGCTTCCTGTACGGATGAGAGGAGGGTGGGAAGTGAGAGAGAGACCGACGGGTGAGTTGTAGGGATCGTGAGGGTGTTGCAAATTATTGGAGTGGGCGACATGGAGAGGAATTGGTGATAAGGGGCGAGGGACGGAGGTACCCTAGGGCGGCTATGGGGGAACCGGAAATGTGTGGTGTCGGATGGGGGAGGGAGGTGGGGAGAGAAGGAGATGCAGGTGTGCGTTGGTGAATGGGAGGGAATGAAAAAAAGGGAGAAAGACCACCCATCCTTCGAGCTGGATACTCTCCGTGGAAATGTGCTCCCTTTCAAAATCTCGCATAACGAGAAATATATTCTCTCACGTCTAAGACCTTTTCTACTCCCTCCTTCGACGTCTTCTAACCAACTAATTAGATGCTTTAGACTCAAGAATACGATTTCGGTTCTAATCGATCGGTGGACTCGTCGATTTTCGGACGGTTTTCGTCTAATTTGTCTCGAAAAAACTGTAACCGGTGCTTCATTATCAATGTTAACAAGAAATAGTTTTTTATAAGGCACACTTGATCTTGAAATGAAACTAATCTACATGAAAAATGTGCAGTACAATTCATACATCTATGGAAGATACAATGAATGAAAATAGGAATCTTTTATCAAACCATGAGAGAAAAAAAAATATATATACATGAATATATAATTATATATTATATATATCTATATTATTTATATATGATATACATATATCATATGTACATAATATATATATATATATATATATATATATATATATATATATATATATATATATAATATACATTACATACATATATATATATATTATAATTTAAATGGAGGACGAGATGTTGGTAGCGAGCAAAAACACAGAGAAAGACATGCAAATGAATTTCACACGCAATCCGAATTTTCGTTAGCGAAACCACCCGGGGAAAGAAGGTCGACTTTGCGTTCCTTCTTTCCCCTGAGGATGGTGGCATTTGCATGAATTCTCTGTGCTATTTTGGGAAGCGCTATATCGCTTCTCCGTTTAAATTAATATTCACATCCGTGTGTGTATATATAAACTATCCCCACAAGCCTGATGTTTTAATTTTAGAACCACTTGAGTTAATTTCAGGATATCCCAGCATCTTAAATACTCGTAAAATGTAGCAAATAAATAACATTTATCATTAGACATCATGTAGATTGATCATCAATGAAATAATCACGTACTGAAGATTGGTTACATTTGACTGCTTCATCTATTAATTAGGGATTTCCTGTCTTCCACCTGGGATATACTGGAAGCATTATCTTTGAAAATCAGTTAAAAAATCATAGTAATTTCTCGAATTTTTTTAATCCTGGATAAACCAGAATGTAATGGGGGTGTGTGCAGCGGATTTTATATTTCATCCACGAAAACACTCTTTCCATTCTCGATGGAAGAAAGAAAAACACGAGCTGACGTTTTGCAACGCCAGCGTGGTGTGTCCCCAGGGAACGGAATCCATCTGTTGCACACTGAGTCAGAAGGGAAGGTATATATCCTTCACCGGAGGCGATACCCATAATGGCACAGGCGCTTCCTGCTTCTCGGGTTGTCATCTCTTGGGGGAGGGTGGGATGGGAAGTGCGGAACTCGCAAGGAGACATTTCCACCGACCCCGTTAATTAAGACCTTTTTTTTTTGCTCTTTCCTTCGCCTCGGGATTTGTATCGACTCCGCTCACTACTCCCATAACATCTTGGTCTAAGTAGTAAATTTTCTGCACAGTATCTGAAATATCTGTTTAAGTAATAAAACTTACGACAGTTCACACTCAATTTATATCACCTGGGTGAGATCATGGTGGTTCATTTGTGGAGATCGTCGGTGAACACGTGTCAAAGCCTGTGAACCATTGAGTGTGGCCGAAAGAATATAATCATCCTAAATGTTATGCAACCAACAATACGATTCCCGAAGTTATCGACTCTCTGGCTGTGTGCACATCACGAGGAATTATTTTCTTTGTGGGCCAAGTTTATAGTTTCAAATTTATGGCATAGAGTTTTTTCCTTATCAGTAGAGAGTATTCTTTGTAGATTTAGAAAGTCTTTCAAACGGAAAAAAAGCTCCATTTACTCATTTATGTCTTGCGGGGTGTAGGAGGCATGAAAGCATTCTGAGTCCAACCATGGCTCAATAAGTCCATATGTTGTCACGTCGTATCGTGATGGTGAGACATGGAAACTCGGCGGTGGCCAGTATCGTGTGCCCATCCGAAAACTACCTTAGGCTATGTACGACCATTAATGACGATAATAATAACAATAGCATAATAGGAATACGAGGTCGAGTAATAGCAACAAGTAACTGTAGAAAGCGTGCAGTTAAAGAAAATTCAGGAACATCGAAGAAAAAAAAACAAAAATTTGGAGAAAATATTTTTTGGAAAATTTGGGGAAAATATTTTTATATTTATATATTTGGAGAATATATTTTAGAATAAAAACGCGATACGTGGCAGCGTAAATGCAAAATACACTAACAGACATAATATACTACCTTGAACAAAAAGTTCCCGGAATAACCACCGTGTGGCGCTCCCATCGTTCCGATTTGAGTTCTGTTTTTTTTGTTAAATTGGTACATCTGTTGTTGATATTCCCTTTAAATCTTAGTGTCATAACTTGACATTTGCAAAAGTTACGTAGCCAAGAGTACATCTATCTCTGTGTGTGTTGGCGATTTTTTACAATTGCAGAAATGGATTTAAATTTGCAACAACGAACTTGTATTAAATTTTGCGTAAAAAACGGATTTAGTGGCGCACGGACGTTGGAAATGTTGGAAAAGTGTTTCGGCAACGATTCTCTAAAAAAAACGGTCGTTTACCAGTGGCACGAGCGGTTCAGAAGTGGTCGTGAGTCAATCGAAGATGATGAACGCAGTGGCAGACCATCGACATCGAAAGTCGGTGAAAAAATTGATAAAGTAAGAGAAATGTTGGTCAATAACCGCAAATTAACCATCAGAGAAATAGCGGAGGACTTGAACATTGCCTATGGATCCGCCCAAGACATTGTGGTTAATGATTTGGGTTTCCGTCGTGTAGCAGCAAAGTTGGTGCCAAAAGACCTCAATTTCATGCAAAAAAGAGACCGTGTTGACGTCGCAAAAGACATGATTTGCGAGGCTGAATCCGATCCCACATTCATCAAAAGGATCATTACTGGAGACGAGACGTGGGTTTATGAGTACGACACGCAATCCAGACATCAGGCAAGTGAATGGCGTTCACCAAATGAGCCGAGACCAAAAAAACCACGTCGTTTTCAGTCAAAAAAGAAGGCAATGCTGACGGTTTTCATGGATTATAACGGTGTAGTGCATCATGAATTTTTGCCAGAAGGCCAGACAGTAAACAAAGAGTATTATTTGGGCGTTATGAGACGTTTGCGTGAAGCAATTCGCCGAAAGAGACCAGAAATCGTCGCACAGTGCTATCATTATTCGTAATTTTTTGACGAAAAATGCAACAAATACCATCCAACAGCCACCAAATTCACCTAATTTGGCTCCCTGTGACTTCTTTCTGTTCAATCGAGTTAAAAAACCATTACGGGGAACGCGTTTTAGCAGCCGAGAGGAAGTAATGGAAAAATCGCAGGAAGTACTGATGGACATACCGAAAACCGAATATAAAAAAATGTTTCGAGGATTGGATCAAGCGCTGGCATAAGTGTGTTGCAGTCGATGGGGATTACTTTGAAGGGGACAATATAGATTTAGATGAATAAACTTGTATTTTTAATTTTCTGAATAAATTCCGGGAACTTTTTGATCAAGGTAGTAACACTTACAATAATACACAAAAAAATAGTAATGGCTCATTGGAAGAATTAGAACGGGACGTCACGAAGTCACGTGAACCACGAAGACAGCAGACAACACTTGTGCTTTTAGAAAGGTACAGGACACCTGAGGTTTTCCATGGCACAGTGGGGATTGAGTTGGCACAATATCATTTCGATAGATTTGACCATCGAGATAAAATATGATATATATAAACCGTCGCAGATAAGTTCAAATACCGATTTTTTTCTCGAACAATACGTAATAACAACTAAATCGAAATTAAGAGCACGAAAAATTAATCTAATAATTGAAATTAACTTTGTTTTATTGCCATCAAAATTAAAATAATTCTAAAATGTAATGAATTTAAGTGCACGATTGTGGTTTTATATGAGCCAACATATATTATTAAATTGAATGTAAACATTTGTCTTCATGCATGGCTGGTGGCCTAAAACCCACCTCCCCACGCCCTTGCGGCGGCTTCCGAATAACTGAGTGGATGCATATGTCTAAATGTACATTTTTTCAGCAAGATCTGAGTGCAACTAATGTTTATGAATATGCAACAAATTACACAAAAGGGTAGTGAATGTATTTAACTCTCAAAGTATAAATTAATCTAATTTCATTATGCTAATGAATGTAATGCAGTTTCTTGAGCTATAGTTGAATAGGATTGGTGCAGATGCATACGTTCCACAAGTTAGAATGGCATTCGCGGCAGGGTTCTGTTCAAAAACATGTTCGGTATTTCTTCACCACAAATTGAAGAATGATGTGGAATTTTACACATAGCGCTCACTTTAGTTATCTACTTACTTACCAGAGGTCAGTTATCCGGGAATGTTAAGGATATGTAGAAGACCCCGACTTACTAGATCAGATCAAACGTACGTAAAATCAGAGAGATAGCTAGTAGAACGGATACATTCAAAATGTCGTTTTATCCTCGTAACGTTTAAGATCAAAATGGATAATGGTGCTTGAACGAAGGAGAATATAATTATTGGCAGTGTACATATATACTGTCGAAATCCTGATCTTTAAATAGACATATCTTTATTCTTACATATGTTGCCGCACCCTGTAGCATTGTTCTCTCCTGACTTGAATATATCATGTTATTGTCTTGCCTGTCAGTTACTTCTTCCCTGTGATTAACTTTGTCCGAATGTACAAGTACGATCGAAATTTTATTTTTGTAGAGGTTTACTAACAGTGATTGTGTATGAGTGGATGGTGCCCTAATACCCCCCGCCGGACGCCATTGCGGAAGTTTGCAGGGCAGAGGTAGAGATTTATGTAGAGGTAGAAATTTAAAGAAAACACTTATAATGGGGTGAATTATCAATCAATTGGGAAGCTATTCATCGTACCGAACGTGCTTTCAGCTAAAACCGACACCAATCTTCTCTTCATTCGTCTCCAGTTTAATATTCCCCTAATAGCTATTCAAACTGAATTCCCACAAATCACTGGACAAGCCACAACCAGAACGTGTGGCAGGGATGGGCAACGTGAGCAAACATCAGGTATGCAAAATATTTATTGCTGGTTGCAAAATAATACACGAAATAATTTAATAATAACAATATAATGTGGATAATGATAATCACTGGTAGATACGCAATGGCATTAAAAGGGGAATCCTTCAAAATCCTTTTAGTTAATTTATTTTTATCAAATGTGCGTTCGATTAGCAAATAACTTCGACTAACAAATCAAATTCGAGCTGCAAATAACAAAACAGAAAAAAACTAAAGCTGGATTACATAATGCAAGCATAACAGAGCACGTAAAATGAAACAAGAAAAATATTTTGACCCCTAACGCGGATGATAAACATTTATTCTGATCCCTTTTCGTTTGCGGGAAAAATAGCATTGTAATTTTGTCCGTTTTATTCTTGATCTCTCTAATCTCACCGTTTTGTTCTCTCATACCATGATAAAATGGAGTTGATAGAAAATTTTCAACACAATAATAAAGAGTAAACAAGTAATATAAGGATTTGAAGCAAAAACTAAATTACTAAGACAATTTATAAAACTACCACCGGCTTGAAGCGCACATTCCAAAAATGATTGCGGGACTTATGCCAAATCGACGAGATTTTCCAGAGTAACATCTATAATACCTTACGGCCATAGGTGTCGTTTAAACGGGTATGGCTTCACCTGATGTGGCAACTCACATCTCTCAAAGGGGTCACAAGGCGGTTAGTGGATGACCAGAGGATTTTAGGGCATCATGGTGGAAGGATCGGGAGACAAGCCAAGGTTATTCCCTTCGGGGAAGACAAACTTGTCATGTCAACACGCTTCGTAATGGAACTACAGTCTGCGGAAATAGTAGCCGTCCAATTCAGTCATGAAATCACCAGCACGTGCGCCGCAGCATCCAATGATTAGTTCGGACCGCAAAAATATTTTATCTGGAAAGAGGGCGTAAACGGATCGTCAAATGTAATTGTCAATCGAAGCTGAAAAAGCATGTGTGTGTGTGTGTGTACATATATACATACGTGTGTGTGGAAAAACTACACCCACATTTAAAAAGCCTCCAGTCTATGTCTATCATCCTACTTCAGTGGCCATATTTCCTCGCCGTACATAACTACGCTCCATATAAAAGTTTTGACGAGCCTTTTCTTAACATCCTTACCCAGTGTCCCTGTCATCAACTCCCTTCTTATGAAAGCTTCTTTGATTAGTGTATTCTTCTTCTCCTTACGTCCATAACACTTTGAACATGTTGGTCCAAAACACTTTCCGAGATACGTTAACTATTCCACCTGCTATAGTTTTTGCTCTCCTATTTTAATATTAACGTTAGCCATTCTACTCCTGGAAAATCGCGCAACCTTTGTTTTATTTATATTGATACTCATCCCATATATATTTCACTGAATTTCTAATTCACTTATCAATGACCCTTTGACTAACCAGCAAAATAGAGCTTGGTCATTAGCGAACGTGGCTGATTTTACGAATTCCTCGCCGACGTTCATTCCTGTCTCCAGTTCATCCCATGAATCTTTAATCATTTCCTCCATATATACGTGGAATACCACCGGTGACAATTGGACAACCCTGTCTCCCTAACACCTTCGATTCTTCAACAGAAACTGCTTATCTAACTGTGGCATCTGGTATCACACATGAGACTTTTACGCAGACGCAAGCTTGTGGAAAGTATCAAACTTTGTTAGAATCCGTGAGGCAAAACAAAGAAAGGAACTGCTACTCGTCCCAAGGGGAAACGGAGAGTATTTCGTTGAATCACACCATTGGGGAACGGTATGTTGAATGGCGAATTGTCGAAAAATCTTCCAGGGTTCAACCCAGCCTTTTTTGGCATGTACACCGCCTTTTGTTTGAATTCCCTTACTTCCCTCCCTCCGTTTTATCTCCAACCCCGATGCTTGGAGGCTAGTTATGTCCCGCAAGTAGACGGGACAGCTCGGAGAGTTTTTTTTCTTTCCTTGGGATCGTGGCGCGTCCGTGTAGGAAGGTTGTATGACATGGGGGTGGGCGGAAGAAGAAGAGGCAAGAGAGAACACGGAAAACGGTTTTCGTCGGCATTGGCCTACTTTCGACGAGGAATTCTGATGGGACGCACGGTTTAAATTCCTTCCTGACGGACGTGGGAGTCACTGTTCTCTTTGAAATCTCTCGGCAGAGCGTCCAGAGGGAAGGGTTCTGGGGTGAGAGGACGGCGTTCGTGGGGCGGGGGAGGGGGGGAACGTTCGGGATATAACAAAACACCATCTGAAGGGGGGCGTCACCATCTACCGACGGGTCGAAGGGTGAGTGAGGTTAGCTTGAGGGCGGAATGGCGGCGACGGGATACCCCCGCTCTATCCCCTCAAACCTAGAATAACCCCAGTGACCGAGGATCGTCCGCTTCTGCAAGCAAATGGGGAAAACGTCCTCTTTGACGGAAAGCAAATGGACCGGTTTGAATAAAGTTCATTTTCCTTTCACTCCGCGCTGAATTGGGTAAATTTTCACCATTTGGAAATACCACAAATTTGAGTTTTCGTTGGATATTAAGAAAGGTTGTAGGTCAAATTACAAATGAAATTGTGGTCAGCGTTCCTTTCTCCAAATTTATTTCTTAAAATTAATACTTCGCTAACAAATATTCACCACCCTCATTGAAAGCGATTGTACGATTCAAATATATAAGTGATAAATGTGTGGTAGCCTTGAAAATGTACGAACCTTAAAAAAAACTAGAACATTTTCAATAGATTATAATGAAAAACATTGTATTTATTCGAAATTTCTTTTGAAATAAAATCCTATTCCGTCATCTTATAGTGAAAGATATTAGGGCAATGAAATTAAATTTATTAAACACCTCCCCATTATTACACTAACTTAGCGTAACATTACGACATTATTACATGTTATGCTAGTGAGCGAATGAGTTTTGAAGTAAATGCGACCTAAGCACATAATTTTATTTGCTCAACCTCTTACTTTATAGTTAACATATTTTGGCAATAACATGATAAAAAAATGAAAGAACACCAATAAAAATAGGTATGCTAGAAATAATTATGAAAAATACATCGTCTAAAAAATGTAGCGATTTTCTAACATAATAAAGACTATATAATGTAATAAATGAAAATCCAAAGCTATGTTTGCACGTTGCAGCGCCATACTATATTCTCAAGGTTATGAATATTATTAGGACTGAAGCAGGTATGCGGAATTATTGAACTGATACTGAATTTTTCAAAATTTTCCTAAAACGTGTCCCAATTGAAAGCAAATATAAATTTAAATTCGGAAAAAATTACGGTTCACAAAAATCAAACTACCGTCTTTCAGCTTTTCCTATTTCTAGGCAGAATTATTTGAAAAACTAAAAAAATGAATAAGAGGTATCTTTTTTACTTACCAAGGAATTTCCTCTCGTATGCTACTCCAGGTAGATGATCCATTCATTCGCCATTAGCGCTATACTGAATTCACCACCAGTTTCTGAAAATAAATTCATGCATCCTTAATTTTGCATATTTGAAATTACTGCTACGCCCAAAATCATTCCAAGTTACCGAAGCAAATGCAAATGAGAGAAAGATTTACTAAAGCAGTCACTATGTTCGTGAAGTACAATATTCATAAGCATTACCAATGGAACCATTTGGAGGAACGACATCGGTAAAATGAATACGAAATCATTTGGATATTCTTACTTTATCCCGTTTTGAAATGGTTATTTAAGTTATCAAATGAGGTGAAAATTTAACAGCCAGACGTATATGTTTTCATAGTTAGAGCCATGAAAAGATTAAGTGCCAAATTCCACGAACATATTCCCACACATAAGGCTGCATAAATCTTTAACAGGGGGTTATTAAATCACAGTCATTTTAAGTAAAGGGGACAATTGTTTCATTAAGAGAATAGGATTATTATTACCCCTGATTAGCATTCACTAGGTAGTGTAAACTTTGTGGTATAACTTGTCTCTGTAACGACATCGGGTGACCAGTAGCAAACAAGCACCTATATATATTTTATGTTTATACAGATATATAACTCAGACAGCAACACACAAAATAATAACACATAAAATATATATACACATAAATATAAACACTTCTATATATAGAGTTCTAACTAATCTTCCGAGGAAGACGGAGTTCATTCCGTCGAAGTTTTCAAGAAATAACGTGTGACTGTTCCTTTTATGTGTTCACATATTTTGTGTTGCTGTCTAAGATTTTTATTTAACCCTTCCGTGTTATTTCGAATAAATTATGTAAAAATATATATACATATATGTAGATGATTTCTTCGAAGTAACACGGAAGTGGTAAATATATATATATATATATATATATATATATATATTAAAGATTATTAAAGAGGCATGGGAGGAACTGGAGGTAGGAATAAAAGTCGGAGGGGAATTCGTAAAATCGGTTAGGTTTGCTGATGACCAAGCATTAGTTGCTCAGTCATCCAAGGGGTTGCAAGCATTGCTGAGTGAATTGGTGGTTCAGTGCGATAAATATGGGATGAGAATCAATATTAATAAAACAAAGGTTATGCGATTTTCCAGAAAGAAAAAGCTATGCTTAATATTAAAATAGGCGGGGAAAGAATAGAGCAGGTAGAGCAGTTTACATATCTCGGAAGTGTTTTGGACCAATACGGTCAAAGTGGTAGGGACGTAAGGAGAAGAATTGCGCTAGGCAAGGAGGCTTTCTCAAGGAGGAGGGAGTTGATGACGGGGACGTTGAGTAGAGATGTTAAGACAAGACTCGTAAAAACTCTGATATGGAGCGTAGCTATGTACGGCGCGGAAACGTGGTCACTGAAGCAGGAGGATAGACGTATATTGGAGGCTTTTGAAATGTGGGTGTGGAGAAGAATGGAGAAGGTGAAATGGACCGAAAGGAAAACAAATGAGGAAGTACTAGAGATGGTGGGTGAGGAGAGGGGTTTGTTGAGAGAAATCGTATGGAGGCATGAAAAATGGATGAAAGGCGTATTGATCGGCAGTGGGATGTTGAAGAAGGTAATAGAGAGGAGAATGTTGGGTAAGCGAGGTAAGGGCAGGAACAGGTTAGGGATGTTGGACGGAATGAAGGGAGGAAAGAAGTATACCGAGATGAAGAGGGACCTGATATAGATTAGTTTGATAGGTGGGGAGTCACAAAATGTTTATTTGATAGTTGTGTCCATCCAAAAACCTACCTTAAACGGTAGATTACCTAATAAATATTAAAGATTAATTCAATTTATCCTAAATTAAATAGTTCAATGTCATCGCTGATAATTATTGGGACAGAGTTTTAGCACTGTAAGTAGACTATAATAAAAACTCTGACACCGGCTTGACTACTTAACTCGACTATTAGTGCGGTAAATTACCTGAAAAATATCACTGCCATTAATGTTTTTCGATAGCTCTACAAGGTAGCTCTACATTCAACCAAGAATATCGCAAAAAATGCTACCCTTCAGCTATTTTACTTTTGATACTGCGGAAAATGTGGCAATTTTGGGTTTTGATATTTTTCAATTTATCTTTATTTAATGTAGCTTTTCCTCCATCGAGCATAATGATTCGATTTTCTTCCTTTACAATAACTGGTGAAAACTTTATTCACAATTATTGAGACATCTTTAGGTGATTTAATTTTCTCTTGCGATGCCACTCAACTGTCATGATAATATCTCAACAATGCTTCCAAATTATGTAGAGCACTAAGTTAACTCCTTTATTGCCTAAAAAGTACCTTTGAATCTTAAAAAAATCTCAAGACTGTCTCAAATCGATACTTGCGAGGAACGTCTTCTAATTACCTTAAATCAGCCAGCGGAACGAGGACATTAGAGAGGAGGCGTTACACGATAATGGGATTGCGTTCCCGCAAGAAGTTCGGCTGAGCTGCCAAAAAGAAGAGGCTTGGTATACATGGTAACCTTAAAATGTTGAAGTGCTCGTAGTTTTAATCTAAGTAATTTTCATGTCATCAAACTTACTTTAATAAATTTCTTTAAAATCGGAGAAACTATTTAAAACTAAAAATAAACCATAAGCAAGTTATCGGCTCGTAGGTCGGTTTGTTAGGTTATGGTAGAGTTCACCCAACACCTTGTGTGATGGTAAAGGAGAGGTCGGTAATCTTAAAAGTGTCATTGAATATACGAGCATTTTGTCTCATATCTGTTCTTCTTGTGTGTGTATGTATGTACATTGTAAGAGTGACCAGTGATCACACTGGACCGTTGCCACCAGGAAAATTGCCTAATTGCAACGAAGTTTATGTAAACAAATAAATAAATGTAAACACTAAACCCAAAGGCATGTGAAATTCAAACATCAGGGTAAGGGGGACAATTCCTTTCCCTATGCCGGTCATGGTTTCCCAGGAAGATCTGGTACCCGAAAAATCACACAACTCGGGTGAAGCTGTGGGTGTCCAGAAAGTCGTGCCCTGGAACCGGATCTGGACCCACCAGTCAGTAGTTCAACACTCTACCCTTGAAATAACATGTTCATAAATTAAATTTAAAATATATTCCCATTTTCATTCCCTTCCTAATTTACTAACTTGAACCATTAAGTTATCCTTGTGACCCTATGCGTAAAAACAGTTTAACTCAAATTGCAAAATTCTTAAGCATTATTCAAAGTTACCCTCTTATAAGGTACGACAGCTGGGTTAAAACCACAAAAATCACTCTAAGGGGGAAATGTGACTGAAGCTCACGTAACCAAACTGTCTATTTTGTCTGCTATTTTTTATCTTAACTAATTGCTCGTTCAGGAAAGCAAGGATAATTAACTCGCGGCAAGGGTTCACGAGAACTTTTGCTATCAGTCGAAATGTTCTTTACGGGTTTCATCATCACAAAAAACCTTCCCCCGAAGGATCTTCTGCGAAGTGTTTCATTCCCTTTACTCCCAGGGAATGAATATAACTTTGCCTTGAGCCTTGGTATTGCTCACTTAAAGAGAAGTACATGGAGACATTTAATGAAGTCGTCTACAAGTACGCCGCTTAAGTCTACAAATATTAACCCAATCGGAATGGAGCATTAGGATTTTGAGGTTGAATTCTGAGGTTTGGGCGTAGAGAAGAATGAAAAAAACGATCGAAACGGAACGAAAACATGGGAAGATATAAGTTCTGGGTATGTTAGGGAAAGAGTGACGTTTTTGGGAGAAATTCAAGAAAAAAAGACAGAAGAAAGGATGCTAGAAATATTAAGGAAAAGCGGAGTGATAAAAATATTTAAACTTATACTGTAAGAATTTTGGACACATGAAATAGAAGAAGAAATAGAGTTGAGATTTTGGACGGGATAAAGTGAATGAATGCTTATAGTCCCGGGCTAATTAACCTACCTATCTTAACCAGCGAACGTAATAATAATAAAATATGAAATAATCCTAGAATTCCTTAGAAATATTCTTCGGAATGGTTTCATGGGAATGATGAAATGACCTATCGCATGTAAGTAATAATTAGCCATGAAAATATACTTTTACAACCTAAGGGAACGCACGAGGGTATGACAGAGGGATTATTAATTTATACTGCCTTAAAAAATGAATAACTCCGGCTACAGAATATACACGAAATTAGAGGAAGAATACTGCAAAATTAGCCAGCAATAATAAATTTTATCTTATCTTTTTTTCTTAAATTAAATCTATCTCTAAAAATATCCACCTCCGTATGACGTACTGAGGTAATTTAAAACACGCAAAGGAGCGGAAAAATGGTGTCAATGGCATTAAGAAACAGAATATGCATGTTATCTGAATTTTTCAATGCTCACTTTATCAAAGTGTCCAACTCCTTTTGAAAAATCAATTAGTATGTAAAAACCTTAGTTATTCAAAAGCAAATGCTGTTTAGCTATGGATGGACATTATCAATCGTGAACCGCATAAGAGAAGATGGATCTAAAAGACGTAGTGAGGAGATAAGAAAGAATCCTTTAAATGGATAGGATAAACTCTTTACTCGCAATTTTCCGAATAAAGATTTTAAATATGGAATATCTGACTAGTGTCTTAAGTTCACTTGAGATGAAAGAATAAATATTACATAGCTGACGTTTTTATAAATCAAACCACTTTACTTTTCCACATAAACTTTTTACTTTACACGACCCAGGTTTCGTTATAGCATAACATCATCATTCTGAACAATTAAAAAGTTTATGTGGAAAAGTAAAGTGGTTTGATTTATAAAAACGTCAGTATGAAAAGTTTTTCCACCAAGTTACGCCAGAAACTGTTTTATTACATAGCCCTTCAAATAATTAACCGAAATATAATTTTCAACTGTAATCTTGATAGAGGTTTTAAATATTTTTTTCACTTCGAAAATGACGCCAAAAGAAACAAAGGTTAAAGGCTCAGCTCAAAGTTAAGCATCGAAATGGAAATGTTTGATTGCATGAAACTACTACATACTCCAACTTGAGGATTGCTTCCTTCAACTTATGATTCATTTTAGCGGTAGTTATTTAGCGAAGCCTTTTAAAATTAAAATTTGAGCATATATTTATCGATAGTGTAAAAAAAGCTGATAATTGCTAATAAATAACTCATCCTGTGACAGAAATATCAATAAAATAAATAATGGTGAACACATTTTTTAAATTTTCCTTTCTAAAAACAAGGTTATAAAATATTCAAACAATATATGTAAAGTATAAGGTGATAAGGTTCAGATTGTTCAATAAAAACTAAATAATGGGATAGAAATAGTTGAAGGATTTTACATTTCTACCCTTGCTCATCATGACATTAACAGAGGAAATGGTACTTCAAAATTCAACCAAGAAAATTATTTTTACTGATATCATGTAACATACGAATTTTCTAAACGTATCAATTAAAATTTCTGCTAAATAATTGTATACGCTGAATGACATTCGCAGACTTTGACATTTTTTTCACTGACTCAGCTTCAATATCGCAAATTATTTTATTATTAATGAGAGCGGCAATCAAATTTAATTGTATAATAATTATTTTATTTAACTTATACCTGAAAAGTTAAACCAATTAATATTTCGATTATTTATTATTTTATAGTTATTAACCTCCTTTGGAATACATTAACTTGCCAAGCGATTACAAATATGAATATTGATACGAAAAAAAAATTAAAAATTAATGACCATAAATGTTCATAAGAAATAAATAATATTGAAAATGTACTTAGTTTTAATGGAAAGATCATTTTTACCACACCCCGCCGTCATATGAAAATGTGTCATGGCATATTTACTAAAAATGATGATTACCATAACGAATTAATTCATAGTAAAAATTACCAAATTTTCAAAATACAATCCTTGGTGTGGGCATTTCCCTATTTGCATATGCACAAAAAATATAGAGAAATAAAAAAATGCTGGGTTTCATAAATGAAACTCCCTAACACTCACAATTTTAGATTCTTCATTGATCTAAACTCCAATCACGAAAGAAAGTTTTTCAGTGTGCATCGTGCATTAATCGCTGAACATTAATAATTCAACGGTACTATGTAAACTTTGAGGCCGAAACATAGAGATACTTAAATGGCAGATGAATTCTCACATATTTGCCATATTGGAAATGAGAAGGATTCCACAAAATGTAGAGTTATTAGTCAACGAGTGATATAACACATTTAATGAGCATGCCCGATCGCAAGTTATAATTCTTTAGCCTACTTTTAGGCAGGAGAACATTACAAAATTAGCTCATGCAATTAGAATAATAAAACAAAGGATTATCAAAAGGGAGGGTTCATACAAATGACAATTCTATCACTAATTTTTTTCATTCCGGTTACTAGTAAAAGTTATATAAATGCTAAATATATCTCATGGTTAAAAATCTCTATTGTGCTATCATATTCCTTGTCGCTAACTTAGTTAATTCAATTTAAACTCAAGAGTATCCATAAAAGAATGATTTCCCTGTTTGTAGGTACCATGGACCTGCCAACCACGGTAGATGACCTATGATGATGGGAAATAGGCTAAATCTACACAATGACACGCAAGCCGCAAGGGCTCGTGGCGTTGTATATTAGGGCACCAGCCATACATACACATAAGAATTTATTCTATATAATATATTGATCATATATTTATAATCAAATAATTGTTTACACATTTATTCAATTATATATTTGCTCAAACACACCAGCATTTTAGCACATTTACATAGGCATTCCCATATTCATTTTGCGTGCATCTGACTAATTTATTACATTTTAATTGTTAAGCTAATACACGCACTCGGACGATTGGATTAGATTAGGTCATGATAATCTATCGTGCGAGGGAAGATCGACTACTTGAATCTGTCCGTGAAGACGTCTAATCTTTCTTATTATGCACGTATCCCAATGATCTCATCTACCGACATAATTAGGTGTTTGCAAGAAAACACAGATGTTACGCATCTAAGTAAACGATCAAGTCCTGTCTGGTCTCTTCGTCATTCAAGAGGGTCCCAACCTAAATTCTCTGTTATGCCCGTCACGATTACTCTTTTTTGTTAGCAATTTTTAAAAATCCTGGCGAAATATATCTAAATATTATGTAATTCCTTAAATAGCGTATTCTCCCATGGATTCAACATCCTATACCTGTATTCTCACATCCCTCACTTAATTTTTCATTACATTTTCCTACAAACCATTTAATTTAACCGTGCTTCTTTATTAATAACCCACATATTCTCATAATGTTTGCAACCGATGAAAGGTTTAATGTCAGTGTAACACTTATGTATTTGACCATGTTTTTTTCAAGCTTGGTCCATGAATATTTGTGTATATAAACTAAGAGTGGATATTCATTAACGGATAAACTCCCAAGTTCGCAAAATTAGGTTTCCGGTGTTCCATGAAGATTGATTTTATTTTGTTTTTCTTATTATTTACACAAATGTATTAAATGAAATGTTTTAATAGTGAGAACCCGTAGTGAACCTCAATCCTTTATTTTCAAATCAATTTGCGAGAAAAGCATCATTATTACGTAATAAAAAACCATAAACACAGTAATCAACCCGAAGGTCGGTTTAGTAGGTGATGACGGAGTTCACTCAGTACTAATCCCGATGTGAATATTCACACATCAGGGTAGGGAGGCCAGTTCATTTCCCTGTGCCAGTTATGGTTTCCCAGAAAAATCTGATACCCGAAAAATCACATAGCTTGGGTGGAACTGCAGGTGCCCAGAGTGCCTATGCCGGGAATCGAACCATTCTCTACCCCCTGGACTACCGCGACCCTATTATGCAATAATGCTCTTAATATTAAAATTAATTGTAAATATTGTGGTTTTACGCCAATTTATATTGTAAAATCTTGAGAGACATCTAGATCAGGACTGCAAGTCTCGCTTTGGGAAAAGGGATCAGTTAAATCACTATCGAATGCTTACACCCAAGCATTGTTTTCATAAAAATTTTATCCGAGCGTCTATGATCCTTTGCACACATTTTTGGAAGTATTCAGGTGATAGCACACGAAACAAATAAGGAAGGTCTAAGGTGGAATTTCTATTACATTACCTCTTAAAAAAAATAGGGAGAACAATATTGAGGAATAAGCATCCCACTTCTGAAAATAGATCCGCGGGAACGTAGGATGCCGAAGAACATACTTAAAATCCATTCTCCTTGAGAAAGGTGCAATTTTGGGTAAATGGTTTTTGGGTGGCCTTTGGATATTTTTTGTGCTCAAAGAATCCAGTCCCATCCCCATTCCTTAAAGCGTGGGGTGTGATTTAATGTCATCCTTCCTGTTTACCAGAATTCCTTTTCAACGGCTACTTCTACCTGAATCGACCAGGAAAAATGCCACAAGTGAAGCAGAAACAATTTCATTGCAGTGAAGGAAGCGGAGCATTGTACATAATAGAGTCACCCCAAAAATGAAACACACCCCACAAGAAAAGTAACCACGTTTCGGCATCTGTCGGTACATTCGGGACATCTCATACAATAGTCCAGACCCGAATAAAAATCGCATCAAACAGAAGACATCATTAATATAGACCGAGTTATATTATTTCAGTATTACGATATAAATATTATCGTAACTTTGAAGATAAATAGTTTCTAATATATTTTTGTCACCATGCTATCCACGTACTACGAGGGGTAACTACTGAAAATCTCAAAACTGTCAAAAAACCAGTGAAATATTATACTGTCATAATTTTGCTTTGTTGGCAAGGGCACTAATAATTTTAAATAATACGATATCATTCTCCAAAAATAAGTTTTAAAGCAAAGATTTTCCTTCACTGAAAATGATACAGAAATATGAAGACATATGAGAAGAGGGAGTACAGGGTAGAGATTTTGTTCATAAGTGTCCGTTCATTCCTTAATTTTTACATTTCAGTGCGTCTTTTTGATATTCATGACTGTATGCTTGCTACCTAAGAACCGGTCATCCTTCGCTATTGCAGTAGCTCGAAGGGTATGGTGTTTATGTGAATGTGTATATTATGTGATTCCTTAGACCTTCTGTACGAGACTGATGCACGGAGGGTGACGTATGTTTCGATAACTTTGTGCTTGTGATCCGGGTCTACATTCAATAGCTTTGATCGGGCTAGTGAGAGAGCATGAACGTCGAGACTTTTCTAAAGGAAATATTCCCAGCCCAGAAAATAGCTTTAGTACTTCCATCGGTGAAAGGAAAACAAATGAGGAAGTACTAGGGATGGTGGGTGAGGAGAGGGGTTTGTTGGGAGAAATCCTATGGAGGCATGAACAATGGATCAAAGGCGATTGAGCAGCAGTGGGATGTTGAAGAAGGTAATAGAGGGGAGAATGTTAGGCAAACGAGTAAGGATGAGGAACAGGATAGGGATGTTGGACGGGATGAAGGGAGGAAAGAAGTACACAGAGATGAAGAGGGACCTGATGTAGAGTAGGTTGCTGGATTGGGTTTTGTTAGGAGTCACCAAGTATTTATTTAGTAGTTGTGTCCATCCATAATCCTACCTTAACCGGTAGATTACCTTATAATAATAATTCCAACGGTTCTAAAGATTCATATCCAAGTTCTTAAGCTATGGGATCATACACTATCATTTAATATTTACCCAATCCACATAAGCTTATGGAAACTTTTCAGCATAATAGATTCATCAGATAAATATAAATTAGGCGAAGAAAACAGCTCAAGGGAGAGAAGATTGGAGAACTAATGTACCGGGGATCTTTAATATGAGAGAAGATCCACGCCATCAAAAAACAGTACTTGCAGGGTATTTTAATAGCATACAGTTTTAACCTCAATCAGCAATGATTTATTAAATTAAAAAAACCTTTATGTAATTTCAAACGTGAGACCTCAGTAATATAGCTAACATTTTATCTTAAAAAAAAAACTTATCAATATATCTTACAAGTTTTTCATTCGCTCCATAAATCAATTTTCTTTTTAATATGTATGAAAAATTATCTCACTCGTTTTCATCTATGTGTCATTCCTCACCTCTGCGAAAAAATTTAATAGACTCATAATTCCAAGTAAATAAAATATTCCATTTCATCTATGTTAATTTTATGTGCCATTTTGCGCTGTCTGTCGAATTCTCTTTCCTCTTGGAATTTGAGTTTGCTTCCATGTATTTGAATATTTTACCCTCCCCGTGCAAGGTCAATGAGATCAAGGATTTATGAAGATTTCCTTGACCAATGATATTACTGAAAGGTAATCAGTATAACTCAGCAGTGTTTAAATACCAAAACCCCATTAGTTAAAATTTTTAAAAGCGTAAAACTCATATACCTCGTCATATTTTATCTTGGGGATAAGCGATGCCCCGGACTACGAAGTAAGACTCATTTGTTGCGGAATAAATTCGACCCTTGGCAATTCCGTGTGGTTTGGTCTTAGTCCGGTCTTCCCTGTGAAAAAAGCCGGTTGGGTTAAACTCGCGGGTAAACCAACCAAATCGAAGGTCGCCGATTGGCGTTCAGTTCTGGGCACGTGTGTTTCCTTTGAGGTCGAACCTGTTGAACTATTCGGCCTCAAGGGAAACCAGGGAGAAAGCGAAATCTCATCGAGACCACAGAGCCACGCTGAAAGTCGGAACCGCTACGGAAAGCGGAATAAAGAATAATAATCTTGCTAACCCCAGCATTGTTGAAGGTCGTTCACACTGGCCCATTTGAGCCTAGATTCGGCCTCTCAATTTATTCGACCGGTCACATAGTTAGGCCAAAAATGGATTTGTTCCAAAGACCAAGTTGACGTGACCAAATTTTTATTTTATTATTTAAGTGACTCAGTTGAAGGCAAGTTTTAGTAAGGTGGGCATTGGGATCAACCGGTTTCCAACACTCGTGACAGTTTTCGACCAAGTTTCGATAGGATTTCATGCAGAGCGTTGAATCTGGTCCTTCGGTCTCACCACTGTGAACAGGGGATTTCAGTAAAAACACGTAGTAACCACCACATACAAAAAAGTTTTATTGGCAACAAGTGACTTGCGGAAGCTCTATGTAAAGCAACTCTAGGTTAGACCTTTTTACGAAATCTCGGCCACTAGGGAGGTCTATGGAAAAAGTATGATTTGCTTAAAAAATTCTTGCTCTTTAAGGCAAGTTCCTTCTTTTACCTAAACGAAGCATTGCATCCGGTAAATTCTATAGGGTAATAGGAAAAAACTCTTATTTATTGAACTATTTCTACTTTATTAACTTTTGCCTCTAAGTTGTCCGCACCTCATAGCAATCATGATGAGTTTCAAATACAGATGAAGTCAAGTTACATGGTTAAGATGTCACTGAACCTGCGGAGGAGGAAGATCCTAAACTCAAAATGACCAAAATAATTCAAGACGAATGAACAGATTGGCGTAAAAACTAATCAAACAGCACTGTATGACGGGAATCATTAGGTGAACATTTGATGAATCCAAAATAGACAGTAAATATGATCTTTACCCTTTAATGAGAGCATGGGTGGAATTCAGAGTATTAATAAATAAAATCAACGGGAGTTTTTTTTTAATTACTAATGGAAACTTTTGAGCCAAAAAGTTTCAAAATTAATTATAAAACGATTTTAGAACAGTGAAAAAACCGAAAAAAAATTCCAAGAAACTGCGGGAGGGTTATACAACAGTAACTTTAAACGGAGTCATCTGCTAATATGCATTTCAATGCAACGATTTCAGAGTGTAAAAATCAGTTTTTCAAAATTTCAGAGTTTAAGAGAACGCCTTGGTAGCTTAAACTGGCCAAAGCACTCGGTCGGACATCGAGGGATCCGGGTTTGTATCCCGGTCAAGGCGAATGATTTTTACACTCCAAAATTGTTGCATCGACCAAAAAAATGTTGAATAGACAACTGCCATTATAGCTGGAGTGGACTTAGTAAAGGTAGCGTCCAAACTTCTAGCAACATTTGCATAACTTTTTCTCTTGAAAATAAACCGTGAGCAGCTTGATAACATTATTTTCAGGATAAAAAAAACAAGAGAACAATGAAGTAAAATAAAATCAAAACACATAAAGCTTACTCTACTAGAAATAATTATTTATTTAAAATTACAAAGGCCATTACTCGAGACAGGTAAATTTAAGCCAAGAAAAGTAATTTCAAACAAGGACGAGTGTACATCCTTGAGTGTACACAGGTACATCCCGTTCAGATAACTACTAATGCGTAGGAAGAAATACGACTCCGTGCAAAGAAAATATATAAAAGGCCCAATTAATAAAGGTTTGCTCCCAAGGTGAAGGAAGTTAGAACTTTCAAATAAAATCGCAGGAAGCTAGAATTCAAGCTGTCTAATGGTAATTATTTTTAGTTATTTTAGATTGCATTTTGACTTTTTCCCCAAGTAAGCCGACCAAATTATCGATAAAATGCAGTGAACTATGTAGAATGAAACCACTTTAATATGTTTTACAAAAAAATATTCGGTGAAGTTGTAGTGTAGTAACTGAAGCATAGAAAATACTAAATTCGATTTTGCTAGATTTAAGAACCCTAACCACGCGGCACAGTCTAAGAACTGTCACTTTGATAGAAATGAATGTCACCCCTTCTTTACGGAGTAATATTCTCTACTTCTTACAATTTCAACTATTTTAAAATACTTCAGGCCAATTAGAGATTGTGCTATGCACACTCACACGTTACACTCGACAAATTGGAAGGCTTTTCAAACTCTTTGCTCTCGACTTTTCTAGAATTATTATTAGGTAATCTACCGGTTAAGGTAGGTTTTTGGATGGCCACAACTATCAAATTAATATTTTCTAACTACAAACAAAACCTAATCCAGCAACCTACTCTACATCAGGTCTCTCATCATCTCTGTGTACTTCCTTCCTCCCTTCATCCCGTCCAACATCCCTATCCTGTTCCTGCCCTTTCCTCGTTTGCCTAACATTCTTCCCTCTATTACTTTCTTCAACATCCCACTACCGCTCAATACGCCTTTCATCCATTTTTCCTGCCTCCATAGGATATCTACCAACAAACCCCTCTCCTTGCCCACCATCCCTAGTACTTCCTCATTTGTTTTCTTTTCGGTCCACTTCACCTTCTCCATTCTTCTCCACACCAAAATTTCAAAAGCCTCCAATCTACGTCTATCCAGTGAATAGAAATTTTTGGATGAGTTAATCACATTTAAGCAGTTAATTTGATGATAATATAAACATTCTAAATGTTTTTATTAGTCCATTAAATTAACGAAAAATCAATGTTTCAAACCTAGTTACTTCGGATCCCACCTATTTCAAGATGTCTGTAGCTAATAAAAAATCCTCATTCCAAAATAATGTTTTACTTTCAGAAGTCATAATGATTCAAATCAGATCTTTTAAATATTAATATTCATCTTTCAAGGTGATGAAAAAAATAATAATTTTTTTGAGAAATTCAACAACCTTGACAAAATTCCATGCTCAAGATGGAGCTCCCTGAAAATGAGCGTTCGCATCCCAACACAATTTCCCTGCCTTCCCATCAATCACACTCTCCTTATGCCTCATTACGTTTATTGACGAGGATTTTGATAAGTCAAATAATTGATTATTTTTGCAATTCATATTTTTCTTGCGACAGTGTTTTCTTAAATTATAAAAGGATCGAATTGAAACAAATAATTAGTTGTTGATAACTCGGGCTCAACAATTTCATGCAATTGCCACAAAATTTTAATGAGAATTATAACGCAAAGCTATTAAAAGTTGGACGCCCACTTGGTTGTTAGGTCAAATGAAAGCTCTCAACTTTTAGTGTGATATGAACCCATTCCAATACTTCCGCTCGTTCTTCGCTAATTCCTTCAATTTACTTTTATTTTGTAGTCGTAGTTTTTTAGGGGACGACGACCGATAGCTGAGGTCATTTGCACCATTAGAGATGGTTGGGAAAGGAGGGTGGAGAGAAACCCGGCGTCGGCATTAGCCGACTCTTGTCGAAAGCCGCCAAGGGGTTCGCAGTTCAACGTCCCATCCGAGGGGCGTCGTACTCACTCAAAGTGCTCTCCACGAAGCATCTCAAGTTGGGATCGGGATACAACTGAAAAATATTTGTTGTCTCCAGGATTTGAACCCGTCCTCTCTCGATGAGAAGCTTATACGTTAGCCACCTTCCCGATCCCCACTTTATCTTTCCTCCTCCCATGTGCATGGTAGGAGGAAAGATAAAAGATGTGATAATGATATGATAATGTTGACATCATCGGCTGCCTACTTACTTTTGGATATGATAGAATCATTGACCTCAGTCCCAATCCATATTTTCTCCAATATATGTTCCCATGTGTCAATGAGTGTGATCCTCTAACGTAATTTACAGTAATTACCTAGATGTGCCCAATACCACACTTGAACTTGGGAATGATTGCGACTGACTTTGAGTTCACCCCTTTCCACCAAGAAAAATAGTCGACTCGACGGCTAAAAGCTCCACTGATATCTAATTTATTCCTTATTAAGGTATACATGATTAGTTATAACTAACCAATCTTAGAAAATGAGAAATAAACCTTTTAAATCCTCTTCTGGTTTATGCAATAATGAATATATATCGCACCGATGTTTCAGAAAATCATTCCAAGAAGGGGTTGTTTGCTAGAAAATTAGAAATGTCAACCTGTAAGGAGAGTCCCTCACCCGAACCCAGACAAACGATTCTCACATAGCTTACTCCAAACTTTGATGGCTAACGTGGACATATTGTTGGGGTTCTTCGTCAAATTTTCACTAATTAAATCGCTTGAATGAAATAAGTTCGTTTATTTTTCTAAAACACCATTTCGGATCGAATTAGGTTGAGGAGTATCGAAGACTTTAAATTTATCATAATCAATTAATCGACGAGGTGGCAGCTTCCAATTTTAATTAGATTAAAAGTGAAAGGGTGGACAAATTTTCAAGTTGTTTAGTAAGCTCGTTCTTTCTAGTCCCTCAAGAATTAACCCTAAACTACAAGTAGAGGCATCTTTAGGTCTCTTCGGATCACTGTGCATTGATACTATTAAATATGAACAAGCGTATTCCTCGTAGACCACAGAGGAGAATTGCGAACGTATTTCTTCATGGACTATAATTTTAAAAATGTTACTTATCTGGTGTGCGGCTCACGTAATTAAAGCAACATTTTCTCAAATGGTCCTTATTTAATATCATCTCTCTATATTGTTTTCAGTGTAGTTATTTATTGTTATAAAATCAAGTTAAAGATAGTGAAATTGCACGAGTACAAAGAGCGTATTGGAGTTGTCATTGTCTTGGACGTCGTGCGAGGTTATTTTGGAAAACTTAAATGTGTAGAGCCTGGCCAAAAAACATAAAGCTCACCTTACCTAAGAAAACTTAATAGTATGTTCCTCCAGAATGGAAAAAACAAATTATTAATTAATGATTTCACGTCATTATGTTAGAAGACAACTTCATCATATTTATTAAAAAATATTTTTCAACAATAATATCATAACCAAACCAAAACCCATTTTGGAGATATGAAAGCAATAATTTATTGACCTCGATAAAACGCGGAAATGTTACTTCGATTAAACAGAGAATCATGTTCATTAAGAGATATTCGAGTCCAAACGTTCCCGATTCATGATGATGCCCAAGTATACTCGTACATTACGTCTGGGAATAACACCTGGAGAAGGAGTTCCATGTTTTATCGAGTCTTTCGCAACCTTATGAAACCATGTTCGTTGACAGCCAGCTCCTCTCACTTCGGAGCTCTTCAAATCCATCGAACGTGTTATCTGCTGCTATCGGCATGATCTTTACTTTAGATATCCGAACCTCGCTTTCAGCGTTCTCCAAATAGCCCCTACATAAACAACCGGAAAATGGATGGGTCTTGAAAAATTTCGTGATAAATCCGACCGGAGTGGAGAATAGTGGGGAGATCGGGGCTTCATTCGGGAAGTTTGGAAGGCCGACCGTCTCACCTCTTACACCTTCAAAGGTCGTATCGTCGACGAAGAAACGAAAATTTCTTCGATTCATGGATCTCTCTGATTGATGAGTTGAAATACGGTGGATGCTAAAGGGAGTGAAATCCTGGAAAATGATGGAGTGATACACACAAACGTGTGCTTAAGTCGAAAAAGGAAAGCGAATAACTTTATTTTCAACAGTATTTAATATTATTTCTTGACGAGAATGTATTGTACTCGGGACAAAATGCACCTTCTCACGGCCATTAATTTTCCACCGAAATTTTCAACGTGGCTCTCTGAAATCCTTTGACGCTAGCGGTGGAATTTGAATGAATTAAAAATTGGGAAGGAGGCACTCAACAAGTTCACCACGGCTCGGAAAAACCTTTCCATTAACGTCACCGAAATATAAATGAAAAAGCAGAGCGTGACGCTCGTACGCATTTGATATCTAATTTTACCCTTGAATTACGAAATATTCAGTAGCTATTTGAGAGGGTCGCTTCAGGCGAAGTAGGCTTCTTGCTCCCGATATGCCCTCGTGCGTAATGGAAATAGAACACAACGGTCACGGTCCTTAAGCAATGACTAAAATTGATCGTAAGTTGCAAAAAAAATAATTATGCAACACTCGCCTTAACTTGAATTAATTGCAGATGGTGGTGTTATGCATTCAGGCACACGAAATTCCTGCAAAGTGATCGAGACCTCGAGAATATACGATGGAAACGGGGAGAGGAACATCCCTTGCAAGCGAAAGATAAACACTGACACCAGAAGTTAAATTATTTCTAAGAGGAAAGAAACTGGAACAAGTGGTTTCCTCCTCCTGACTTGGGAGTTAGTATAGAGTGTGAAAGAAATACGAGCCTGAGCAGAGAAAGTTTATTTACCTACTTAAACCGAAATCTAAGACATTGGGTTTGTATAAAAAAGTTAACTATTTATATTTTCAGAATAATTTATTGACATACAACCGTTTTCGACTCAAAGGCGACATCATCAGGCACAAAAAAGTTGACATGAAAGAGAAACATTACCCTTTTCTTGAATAGATGGGAATACAGAGGTGGGGCCATCTCTTTCAATAATCCAAATGTCTACCTCCCCCAATTTGCATAACAGATACAGGCAATAGGAAAATAACTAAATTTTCAAGAGTCATCAAAAAAGAGATAATTAATGGTAAGGACTCTTGAATAAAGGCATAAATAAATTATAAAGAATTTGATATGGAGCATACGCCATATTCTTCGTAAACTTCACCATGGGAAGCAGCGAATTAGGGTAGATTTGGAAGTTTCAAACATGGATATAGATGAAAATGAAAAAAAAATATATAATTTGAATGCGAGAGTAAACAGGAGGTGGACGTGAAAGGGAAAGAAATGAATTTGTCCCGGGAAAATTTAAAAGTTAGGACAGCCGCCCGGGAAGATAATTAAGAGGCAGTGTTGAAAGAAGGGAAAATTGTGGGTAAGCGAAGGAGAGACCATGTTTTGGGCGAAACGGTAACGGGTAGAATGATTGAAGAGACGAAGAAGGAAATAGAAAAGTGCTGTTAGGTGTTAATATTAAGAGCAAGCTCTTTAAAACTTGGACCTACCTCTGGCTTTAGGAAGGCACGCTAATCATTCAGTTAGGTAATCCACCATAAATATCTTACGAGATTGTGAAAAAAATTATGATCTGCATGCATGTTAATTCCCTGCAACGTTTCCATGCTAACCTCGAAATTCGGTATTTCCAAATGAAATCCTATTCATTCCACGGGCAATACGTTGGGCATCAATTATCCGCTACCATGTTTAAAACAAAAAAATGTGTATTACAGGATTGTTTGATGTTGTTTGATAAAGAGGAAACCTGTAGATTTCCTCTTTATCAAACAACATTTCATATTATTTGCGAGAATTTCTTTACTCAAAGAGAAGGAAAATTCTCGATTAAGTAGTCTCTTGAATGACGGAAATATCTTCAATTAAGACTTCAAATGTGATCCCGTCGCTTTCTCCCTTTTTTGATATTTTACTCATTTCATCAACCACAGTTCATAGGAAATAAACGCCTTGCACACAAAGTGAGCGTAGTCTTTCGTGATTCTCTTATTATCGACCTCCCGTCTGATCACCCTTGGTAACTTCCAGAACTTCTCTCCCGTTCCTCGTCTGCCCTTTGTCCCTGATGGAATCTGCTCCTTCGATGTGGCATGTGTGGTTTCTTTCGATTCCTTCCACAGGATATTCCTTTGTTTACTGCTTATATTCAAGCGTCCAAGACCAAACGGGAGACCAATTGGGATCCCAGTAAACTGGGACCTTATATCTCGGCAGAGGAAGGGTAAAGGTGAGGGGAGAGATACAAAGGAAACACACACGAAAGTGCACGATCGCATAAGGAACAATCCTGTTAACATTTTCCGGTCTCAGGAAAGTTGTGCCCTGAGTCACTGGGTCTTAAATCTTGGGTCTTAATTAGTACGGTGAAGGATAGAATTACCATTACAGAGAACATTTTTATAACCTTAACGGCTATTTCTTCATTTTATTAAAACAAATATTTGAATAATAAACTGATAGGACCAAAAATATTTTTGGAAAATTCAATAATGAGGCTACAAAATCTATGCGTGAAACTACCGTGATTTTTTTTGCCCAAAAACGATATGTATGAGAACCTTATAAAATGTCAAACGTACTTAATAGAGTTTTAAAAAATAATTTGGCACTTTGTTAAGTTCTAATAACATCATGGAGACGCAATAGTGAAGTTTGTCTTTGTATTTTTCATGAAAAAACTCCACATTGTTGGTGCTGATTGGTTCTTTTACGGAAATGCATCTTGACAGGGCAGACACTTTGCAGGAAGTCACTATTTGAACAAATGTCGAAGAATTTTAAAAATAGTGCGACATTTCTAACGATTGAGTAGAATTTGAAATAATTCAATTCACGATGGAAATGTACGTACCAACGAAGTTCTAGCAAAACTTTTGAGAGCGGAATCAGCAACTGATGGTGCTATCAGTTCTAAATTAGCGTCTTGAGATTGCTCTAAACAACCTCGACTGGAATAATAGATTTGCCATTTTTTCATTGTTACTGTAAAATAACACGTAAGTACGTACGATAAGCAGTAAACTGAGGAATGAAGATATTTTCTCCTTTCCTGCCTTCTGTCATGCCATAAACGTTAGCTGCATATGCATAACAAAATAGCAAAACTTTAACATTTCCACTCGACGTAATATAATCATGCCAAACGAATTAAAATGGGTTTTGCGTTCGGCTAACGGAAACGGATGCGTTTTTACAACTATTTACATTATCCAGAAAAAGAAGGATCGAGAAAAAGACTGATACTTATATTATTTTAAGCACTTTTCATAGCTGTTGATAGATCCTTTTTTAAATTAATAAGTTAAATAAATTACGACAAGTCAGAAAGGGAGCTTATCCCATTGGAACATAAAGCTCCGACAAACGATTAACAACGCATGATTACACTAATGACTCGTAAACCTCCTTTAAAATAAATAAATAAGAAAATATGGTGAAAACATCAAAGTAATATTAAACATAAATAATGTAATAAAAAATCCCGTTAGATTTTCCAGTTGTCACGGTAATTTTGCTTTTTGTGGACAATATCATCACATCCTTACCACAGTGAGAAAAATTGGCCCGCAATCATTGGGAATATCAAAAAATCTTCCATTGAATTCAAGCGGTAAAAAAATTTCCACGGTTCACGCGTTTTTAACTGAATGGAAAAAATAAAATTGCATAAAACACTTCCCTCAATGATTAGGGATAGCGTATCAAGCGAAAAGAAAACAGCAGAACCATAAACCAATTGCCCGTTTTCCCCAATAAATGTTTTTATTGGTAAAATGCACGTATACACTCATAATCTATAATTTGTAAAGTACTCACCACGCTGGTGACTGATCGCAGGGTGATTATGTGGCATATGCTAAGCGCTGAATGCTCAAGTGGCTATGTCCTAAAATAACGATTCACCGAACAAATGTGCAGGGAAAGGAAGCACGAATGGGATTTCGTACGAATACTGGGAGCGTATTAACCATCTTCACGTATTTCTCGCCATAATTCGAAATTTACATAATGATTGGGTACATTCGAGAAGGATTTCGTATGAGGAATGAAAATAGCATTGCAATGCACGCGTACGGAGCAAAATTGAAGTGTTAGAAGGGGTTTAATATCCTTGCGGGACCTCCCCCTTCCCGTTATCCTGTTTTTAGCCACAAGGAGAGCTGAGTTACACTTAGATGAGATCGCGGTGAGCCCGCTTTCGGAATAATAATTTTGTTATTTTGAATCCCATCGCGGGCTTCAAGCTTAATTAAACAATGAATTTGGAACTCATATGAATAACCGTTTTCGGAAGATTGGATATAGAAGCCTCCGGAGGATACTAGCTGTGGCGCAGGTGAATATCCGGCAACCAAACTTTAATGCTAATTGAAAATTCACGCACCAAAATTTTAGTTGTTAATATCAGCAAAAATTAATCATGACTATTTCATGCGCCCACAAATCTCCCCGAAGAAATCCCCATTATTAAGCAACTAAGCAAGATAGAAAGAACCAATTACTAGCTTCTTAGCTTTATATGTCTTGAAGTACCTCTAGAAGTACTCTTAAAACGTCAGCAACTCATTGAGAGAGTGACAAAGATTATCCGAAACATATTTGGTTGACAATAAATAAATGTTCTTTACATTTATTGACGCTAATTTGTATATAACGCCTTAATTTCTCCTAGATTAAGCTATGGCATATTCAGCAGGGCTGGAATTTATCTTAATCAAATTAAAGCAAGCCATTTTTCCAAAAAAATAATAACTGTAGTAAACTTAAACCTAATCTTATTCAAATTTTGCATATTGGGCCTAAAAATTTATTGTTGGATTCTCGTGTTAACACAAAGTTTATAAAAATAATAATTAAAAAAATGTAGTCTTGTATTTCCGATAGGAAGATATGGAGAATCTATTACATCTTAGTAATATTGTTTTTTTTACTAATTAAAGTTATATTTGATAATTTGATTATGTTATTGGTATTAAATTAAGAATGTCATTGATACTTCATGAAATTAGTCAATACTTTACGCAGTTAATGCATGGTCTAATATTAATGGATAGTAATCATAGCTTCAAAGCTACGTAAATGTTCCCCTAAACTGTTGAATCTCTATTCTTTCTTGGAGTACATGTATTTCTTTTTGCAATTTTGGCGCAATAATAAATATTTATTTATCATTGCATAGACTGGAACTCCGCCATTAACTTTTCAAACATAAATAACACTTTCATTCCTCTCTGCTGATTTCTCTTCCTGACAGCATAGTTCTGTTTTGGGTCTACTCAAATCCACTCGCCAACCTAACATTTCTCTCCAGCTTTGATGCATGCGAAAGGAACCCACTTGGTGCCACCTTTAAGATATTGAATTTATGGAAAGATCATTAGAAATGTAAATATGATAGAAAATAGAAAAAAATATTAGTGCTCGGTCTTGATGAATTAAAGAAAGAACAAAGTTCAACCGTTAAAAAAAATCAAAAATTTTATGTTTAAAAACGAAAAGATTGAGAGCCAAACATTTTTCAAGTCTAAATAAAATGCTGGATCAGTGAGCTTTCTCGATACCAGAAAGTCGTACTTCAATTACCATTGCCATGAGCGATAAGAAATCGCAAAGGTTTTTCAAAAATTTAAGACCGCAATGAGAATGCACTCAGCGTTTGGGAATCGCCGGCGTCGAAGTTGGGGGTGACATGTCAAACCAATGATCATGTGTCTAGTCCTTGGGTGTAGTTAAGTGATTATCCTTGTCACGAATTTAATTTTGTGTAAATAGTAGGCCAAAATGTCCTCTTTCAGATTACTGCTAAATAAAAAAAATAATCATTTAAAACATTCAATCATCATGTAATGGTTAACGTATCTTGCGAGAACTACATGTATTTTACGCGTTGTATAAAAACAACTTTTCGCAATTCACAAACAAATAATTCAACATCAGTCTTTAATTCTATTTCCATAGGTAACACGCTCATCGGCCAACACGATTGCCGCTAGTTTGTATCCCATCTCGAACGTGATCTTTGTTCTAAAACTCGCACGGAGAAGAGATTCAAGTGTGAGATGACCTCAATGTTGGAGCAGCCGAAAAACTAATTCCTAATATCAATTAAAAATGTTGGAAAAATAAGCGTAAATTTTAGAAAACAAGAACGAACACATATATACCTTAAATGTTCAAAGATACCCTTCCGTACATTGATAGAGACGGATCAATGAAATTAATTAACATATAAAAGATACTATTCTACTTATTTTAAACTGAATTTGGGCATCGTTAAGCAAATTTAGAGACGGAGTAATCATAAAATTAATATCCTCTCTAAAATTGTGACTATATCGAAATTAAAACGAATAACATCATTCCTGACACCTGGTACTCTGTAGAGTGAATTTCAATTCATGTACACATGGAACTTGTTTCAACCTAATGGTTGGACCAATCCTGCTCACATCATATTTATTAGGAAATGTTTTCAAATAAAATTAGGCATTAAATCTTTAACCATATTATTTTCGAAACAAGCCGAGAGTGGAAATTTTTCCTGAATGCTTGTTTTGCAGCATACACGAGAGCTTTGCAGTATTTATCGTATTTGCGAGAAATTTAAGAATTGGTTTGATTTGAATTTATTTGGAATTGGAATGATTTTAATTTATCAGCGTGACTTAAACCACCTCACATTAAAGATGTTGAATATAGAAACGAATCCGGTTGGATTCGTCTACTGTAATGTACTGCGTAGTTTATGTAAAGGTTGTGGATTCTAATTCCACCAGGAATTTGAACACTGCGGAGCCATGTTTTCTACCGTCAAAACATCTTTTCTGGGTAGTTACTTTTATATCAAAGCCTCATAAATGTCACAAGTAACTGATATGTTGTGCAGTATTTCCTCATGGTTGAGATCTCTTATATTTCTGCATACGAATACAAATTTGATTAAAGTACTGATTCATAATAAACGTAAATTTCATCACTGCTCTAATGACCTAATCGGGAAGAATATATCCACTATTCGTTACTTTAGTCTACAAACATCAATTCGGCATATTTATCATTGAACTGAATCCAGATAGTAATTAATCGGAATAGGAACCCAGTTCCTTTTCTGATTTATGCCACGTCATAGTTGATAGGTAATCGCACTCTCTTTGGAAAATTCATCTATTTTCATCTTTATAATCGAAAGCGTCACGGTTAAAATCGCAGAACGCCTTCACAGTGTGTAATAGCAAACATTAAAATACTTATAGCTTTCGGATTGTCTACAGCATGCAATGTAATGATTAATACGTGAAAGTACAAAGAGACTACACTGCCCTAACCCTTCAGTCGGAAGTGAATTCAACTCCTTACCTAGTTTTATCTATTACTCCTTACCTAGTTAGTTACCCCGATGAACAAAATGAGAGATAAAATCATGAATGACTGGAATTTAATTGTTATTTAATTTTTCATAAAAATATGTAGTAATATATCGAATAACAAAGATACCCTGAATGTGTTATTCATGTGTACGTGTTCTGCATCAAAGTACTGGATTGAGTGCGCTCTTAATCCACCCTATTTTCATCAAATAAATTTACAGATATACCAACTTCCGTAATTAAAACTTTCCTGGCTGAAGAATATAATCTGCATAATACTTTGTCATATCTCTCGTAGGAGTTATAAGCCGCCGTCTGACCGGAGAATTGCGAGAATTAGGTCATATTCACAAATAGCCAAGTGGAAAACCTTAAAAAAAAAGGTGCTCTAAAAGTGGATTTTAATGTGCATGGGTCGGCTCCCAAAATTACTTGAGACAAAGATCCTTTTCGGCTCCCCATTGTAACGGAGTGATGCGAAATAAAGGCGGTAATCCCTAAAATTATAATGGAAAATAGTTTGCAAAGACTTCTTCAACGGGACGTTAGAACATGCTTCTGTGAGATAAATTACCACCCTGCCGCAAGAGATCGAGTTGGAGGTGAAAATGTGAAAAATCAATCCTAAAAGAGTGCACTGAGTGAAATTAAACATATAGCGAATGAAATAAATCATTGGTACACTTCGACAGGACAGAAAATGCCACTCAAAAAACTAATGCTGTGTGCATTATAGCGATCGCCTGACCATCCCCAAGGGATTCAAGGGACAGGCAAGGGATTAAGGTTCAGTATGAAGCCTGTCAGGGAACGTCAAATTGAATTAAACATAAAACAATATTAATGAGAACATAATAAAGACGCAGAGTGAAAGGATATGAACCACTCTACAGCCCTCTGCTTTGTAAGCTCATGCCGGGTGCACATCCCACCATGTAAATAATTATGCATTATTCAGTAAATGGTCAAATACATTCCTCCACGCAGAAATTAACTGGTGTGAAAGTTAAAATACAAATTCTAATGCAAATTCACATTGATCTCATATATACGGCGATTTATTTTAGTTGTGGAGATGAGAGGGTTCGGGAAGGGTTTTGTGGAGAGTCTTGGAAACTTAAAAGTCGTCACACCCTTCCTCCGAAAGGCTTCCGTCATTTTTAAAGAATGGAAAGCACTCTATCTCAAAGTAGATTTCATATATGCCTTTCCTCTCAATTAGCAAATAACTGTACGAATTGTATCAATTACTTTAATTATTTTGGAGCACATATTTTTAAATCGACATACACACATTTTGCACACGCTATTGGGATAAAAAATTCGTCGTAACATTCATTGACGTCAAATGTTAAACTAAAAATCCATGTGAGAACATCCTTCCTCTGCTAGGGCACCATTAATGCAAGAGGTCAAACGCGATCTCGGCGGAAACTTGATTAACTATATTCAGTTGAACCGTTTAATGAAAACTTCAGTCGTAACGTGGAAGTATTAAAAAATATCTCTTCGAGGCTATACGTATAAAAATAAATATAAACTCGGCAAGACCAGTTTGCCTCAATTGAAAATAAAAGGAAGGAACCGGTTGAAGGCTCTTGACAAAACTTCAAGCTGAGTTTCCAAATCGGCTTTAAACGTTCATCCAGTTCTTTTTACTAATATTTTCGGTTGAATATTTCCCTCGATATTGAGCTATGCACTATGATTTGATTGTAATAGGTACGCTCACCCATAACAAATAGCCTTACTACTCTGGGAGGATTGAGTAAGGATTTCTCCATGAATAAAGTTGGTAAGCAGAAAAGACTCTCAGAAATCATGATAGCATTAGCTTTTTGAATCCTTCGAGACACAACGCACGATCGCAATAGGTTCTTCGGTGTTACAGATTTGAGACATTTCGATGTTTATGGCATAAAACCAATTTATTCCATTTTCCATAATGAATAAGTACAGTTCAAAAAAATTTCGAGTGAAGTTCAAACTAACTAAAGAGAGAAAACATTTAGTGCTAGAGAAATGTATTTTCTGAATAAATAAAAGATTAATCCAAAGCGATTATAAAAAACTTTACGCAAATTGAAAGATATGGACAACGAAATCCTCGATATCCCTGATACGATCTGTGAAAATGGAGTTACCATGCATGGGATCTCATAAAAAAAATGTTATGAATGAATGAGAAACGGAAAGAAATTTGCTCGAAAATAGGAAATTTGAAACATTGTGCAGATGCACTCTCAGACAATATCCAAACTTCGTATTCCAGCCCAAAATTACACAAAATTTTTTTAAAAATCGATACTTTTGAAGCAAAGCGGCAAAAAGGCAAATGCATATGCATTTGCCTTTTTGCCACTTTGCTTCAAAAGTATCGATCCACTTCCAATTTCCTCTCTAGCACAGAACCAAAGAGACAACCAAATGGAACATGAAATAGGAATCCAAACAATCCGACTACGACACTCCTGAATGTTTAAATAAGGGACTATCTGGGGATCAGGTTGGCGCGGTAGCATTCACACTGACTTCCCACCCCGAGGTCTCGAATTCCAATCCTGAGGATTGAGAAAGGTTTGCCACGGGTATCCGACCCCAACTTTCTGATTTTTTTCATTCGCCAACATTCTGGGAAAATCTAATAATTTAGAGCCGTCATTGTCTCGCACAAAGTCCGATAATGGTGTTGAATCGGAAAATATTTCTAACGACGGGGTAAAGGGCGCATATGTAAATGTAGATGCTTGTTTCAATTATTTTTGTCGTATATATCAGTCACAACCAAAAAAAAAGGTGCATTTATCCAAGAACCACAATTTTTACATTAACGACTAGGAGGTAAAAATTCAGATCTAGTGCGTTATTATTACAATTCATTATTATCGTCTCCACCGTTTCAAGTAAGACAAACGGATAGCTACATATGTCTATTGGTTTTTCATTCATTTACTCTTTTCGCACCCCTTTCAGTCAAACGTTGAAGAATAGAAGACACGTTTTCAGTACACGATTTAAATATAAATTATGAAGGGTACGCATTTCATCGCAGACAATTTATTAGACTATTGAAATAATCTATCGGCGAAAAAATTCTCTTGTAACAAAAAGTTGGTCTTAGCCTATGAGATTACAATGCATCATTGGTAAGAAAATTCAAATTTATACTGTTTTAGCCCCTGTATCAACATAAAATTTACATTTATAAGAAAGTATTTAGATTTTAATCATAACAAATCAATTTTTTCTAATTGATTTTTATCATTAATTTGTATTAAAGTGACGGAAAAGCAGTAAATTATTAACATACGACTCCACACTGTTTCCTATTTATCCTCCGACTTACATTATTTTCCCAACGATTGGCAGCGATAGCAATTAAAAAAGATCAAGTAGACAGGTAATAAAGATCACTTAATCTCGACGCAGGGTTCATCAAGGAACTCAAGTATCCAGAAACTTTGGGATCCATAAATAAAAAAAAGCAACGAATGAACTAATCCATCCAAACTTTTATTTTCAGGCCATGAAATCTTATACTGAGGATGGAGAAAATCGTCTGCCACAGAAAAGTCCGGAGGGCACGTAATCAAGACAATGAAGAGTCCTTCCAGCTCATTTTGGTCGCTAAGGCCGTAAAAAAACGCGATTAGATAAATTTGTAGGTCAAAGAAAAATTAATTCGGTTTATATTCCAAATCCAGTCTTTTTTTAATTTTAGGTCAGAAGAGTGAGGACTCTTTCTTGTCTCCTGCACTGCAATTGCCCCAATTATTTCTTCAGTGGGTAAATGGAACAAGGAATTATTACTCGTATAAAATGAGAAAAATAATACCACCCCAAATCTGAAAGATTTTCTGCTCTTTCGGTCGAACTGAATTTTTTCACTCCCCGAGTGACAGTGAAGCGAAATTAGATGTTTTGACTTATCGCTGAAAAATTATTTTATACCCAAGTATTACGGCTATACTAATCATCACTAGATGAAACATTCAGTGCAGAGAAGATTAGTTCTACTTCATTGAAGATAGGAGCAGTTTTCAGAACCGAAGGCGTCATTTTTTTCCATCTTAGAGAAAGGATAACCATTTACCAAGAACTTCTGATAGAATGTGGAAGGTAACTAAAATAGCGAAATTGTTCCTGCGGTTGGTTTATCATATTCTACCAATTTAAAGCTCTTGAAAAAACCGAAACATTTTTAACCATATGAAATCTTTCATTTTGGACATATTACTTCGAAATACGAGTACGAATACGTACATATAAATACGTATAGTATATAGCCCACATGTTGTTGTTCCTTTTCGTTAGGGGTAGTCAAAATTTAGTTCTATGACATTTGGTAATCCCTTCCACGATCCATTTTAAGTTTTTTTGCCTTTATGTTTCAGGAGAAATGTACATTAACGAAGACGATACTTTATTCATCACATGTGCGCTTGTGGATCACTCATGGATTAGAGATGCGCTCAGTTTGAAGAGGAATTAGGCTGATTAGATTGAAAAAACATTTCGAAATCAAAATGTATACCTCTGGTTATATATACGAGGTGTGTTAAAAAATTAACGGGAATTTTTTTCATTTTGCAGGCTTGAAGAGTCCGATTGTCAAACTTTTTTTTTATTATGTTGGCATACATGCCCCTGAAGTATGATAAAACTTTCAGCTATTTTCATTGTGGACTTAGTATGTGACAGCTACTAAGGTTAGACGTGATTTATGAGCTCGGCGATTTTCGTTTGTTAAAAGAAATGGATCAAAGAATTTGTTTAAAACTTTGCGTAAAAAATGAAATAAAGTGTAACAAAGTGTGTGAAATGTTAACAAAGGCCTATGGTGAGTCTACTATGAATAAATCAAGAGTTTACGAGTGGTCTAAGCGTTTCCAAGAAGGCCATGAAGACCTTGAAGATGACGAACGCCCTGGACGCCCCAGCACGTCAACAATCGATGAAAACGTGGAAAAAGTGAAAGAAATGGTTATGAAAGTTCGCCGAATCACAATTAGAGAAGTCGCTGATGATGTTGACATATCAATTGGATCATGTCATGACATTTTTTCCAAATATTTGGGTATGAAACGCGTGGCAGCAAAATTCCTTCCACACTTTTGCACCACGATAATGCACCAGCTCACACTTCATTGCTTGTTCGTGAATTTTTTGCCCAAAACAATATTGCAACGATGCTCCAGCCTCCATATTCGCCAGATCTGTGTGACTTTTTCCTGTACACAAAAATTAAGAGAACCTTGAAGGGCCGTCGTTTTACAGCCGTAGATGACATTAAAAGCGCATCGTTTAAAGAACTAAAGGCTATCTCAAAGATCGAGTCTAAGAAGTGTTTCGGGGATTGGAAGAAGCGCTGGCACAAGTGCATCATCTCCAATGGGGACTGCTTTGAAGGTGACAACATCAATGTATAGGAATAAATAAATATTTAGTCCGAAAAATTAAAATTCTCATTATTTTTTAACACACCTCGTATGAGTGAATGAATGAGCATGAATAGGGCGCAAAGCAACAAGTACTACTCTGTCATCGTCTCTACGACTAATGTCTGCCTCATATTCAGTGGGAAATATATTCCGCACGCAAAGTTCACTATTCCTACGTTTGTGTCCGTTGCTAGGTATCGATAGATGGTTGCTCTGGTTAAATATTTCTTCCCTTAATTTCCCCACATTTTAAATATGTTTCACATCTGTTGAACTCTTGTTTTTCTAGTACGAGAATAAATCAACTTCAAGCATTTCCTTCACTAATTTTGTAAAAACGTTCTTTTTACTTCTTCGCTTAAGGATACATGTCTGATTCAAATATTTATTTAATTTCTCCCGGCATTGGACATTACGGACAGAACAACCAATTTTTTTAAGATCGACCTCGTAGCATAAATATGAAGAAGCTACAAGAACCGAGTTCCACGAATATCCGTCTTTCGCGGAGAATTACTAATCTTCTAAAGATCCATTTTTTTCACATTTCGATACCCAGTTCGAGCTGAATCGAATCAAAACGGACGAAAATTCTTTCATTATTCAAATGCCCCCGTTTTAATAAAGATGCCATTGGAGCAAATATTTCAAGAAGCGCACTAATTGATGGGTTATAATGAAGACGCCCCTCCCATGGACTACAACCTTGTCGTGGTGGAAGGGCTTGTGTGTTCCGATGACCCCTAGAGCTGTGCTGGCGGGAGTAAAAATAATTACTCCTGGAAGGGTCACCCATGCCAGATAGGTCGAAGGTTAGGAGCCAGACGAAAGGTAGTCCACGCAGCGTCTGTTCCTCAGTGAGGCGGCTGCAATGGCGTCTGACCCCAGTGGGGCGGCCATTAAGTGATGGTGTCACGTTAAAAACACTATTGAGGAAGGCAACGGGAAACCACCTCAATTATGATTCCCAAGAATATAATGATGGGCACTATAGATAATATGAGTCCTGGCAACTACGGGACTCGGCCCAAGAGGCCGTGTGTCGTGCCCGGCAGCGGGAGAGGCAAGGCTTCCGCGGTCGTCATCCCACGAAACCCTTGCAGGGAAGAAATAACTTCAGCAGGACAGAAGACTCAGAAGAAGTCGAAAGTAGTTAGAATAGGAACCTGGAACGTCAGGACAATGTTGAGGAGAGGCAAATTAGAAAATATTAAGCGAGAGATGGAAAGAGGTAACATAGATGTTTTAGGCCTCTGCGAGGTGAGATGGAAGGATAGCGAGGATTACTGGAGTGACAATTATAGAGTAATATACAGCGGCGGGGACGAGAGCCAACGAGGGGTTGCCGTAATTTTAAATAAAGGGGTAGGAAGAAGCGTAGTCAACATAGACCAAGCGACAGATAGAATTTTACTCGTAGAGATTAAAGCAGAGCCGACGAACTTGGTCATTATTCAGGTACACATGCCACCGAGCAACCACAAGGAGGAAGAAGTCGATAGGATGTATGATGAGTTAGAGGATATAATCGCGAGTGTTCCTGCAGGGAAACATTTGATAGTGATAGGGGATTGGAATGCGACGGTAGGCGAAGGAAGAGATGGGGGTGAGGTGGGGGACTATGGGTTAGGCACGAGGAATGAACGCGGGGAGAAAGCAATTGAATTCTGCAGGAGACAGGGGTTAGTCATCACTAACACATGGTTTAGACACCACAAAAGGCGTAGGTATACATGGAAAATGCCAGGTGACTCAGAAAGGTATCAGTTAGATTATATTATGGTTAGGCACAGGTTTAGGAACAGTGTGATAAATTCGCACAGTTTCCCAGGAGCGGATGCGGACTCTGACCACAATTTAGTTGTTATGAAATGTAATGTTCGTTTCAAGAAGATAAGGCAAGGCCGGCGGGTTAACAAATGGAATTTAGAAGCAGTAAATGAATTAACGAGGAAGGAGTATCAGGAGACTGTAGAGAAAATGATGGATGACGGTAAAGAACTGAGTACTATCGAAGAAAAATGGGAATGTATCAAGCAAGGGATACTGGAAGCCGCTAAAGACACTATAGGAACCGTTAACGGGAAAAGGATAAGGAAACCATGGGTAACGGATGAGATGATTGCAAAGATGGATGAGAGAAGAAGATGGAAAAATGTAAACACAGAGTTAGGCAAAATGAAGTACAAAGAGTTAAACAATAAATTGAGAAGGGCCACAAATAAAGCAAAAGAAGAATGGTGGAAAACGCAAGGCGAGGATATGGAAAGTTTACAGAAGAAGGGTGAAATTGGTGCTCTATACAGCAAGGTTAAGTTATTATCGGGAAGTAAGAAGGCAAGATCTGTGCTAACAGTTAAAGATAAATGGGGTAAGATAATAGTTGAACTAGGAAAAATCCAAGAGAGATAGAAGGAATATATAGAAACACTGTATGGTAAAGAACTTAGGCCGTCAAGGTTAAACATAGAAGAGGAACATGACGTAGAAGAAGACAGCTTAGGTCCAGGCATACTCGACGATGAAATAGAAAGGGCATTAAAGGAGATGAAAGCAAATAAGGCTGTGGGGGTGGACAATATTCCTGTAGAAATGTTGAAATGGTTAGGGAAAGGTGGGAAGAAGGCCATATATGGACTGATTCGTAGTATCTATGAGGAAGGAATCTGGCCGGAAGATTTTGTGAGATCGGTGTTAGTTCCTATTCCAAAAAAGGCAAAGGCTTCGTCATGTGAGGATTACAGAACAATAAGTTTGATATCCCACGCAGCTAAAGTTATTCTCAGGATCATCAACAAAAGGATAGAGAGTAAGGCAAATGATTACTTAGGGGATGATCAGTTTGGGTTCAGGAAAGGAAGAGGTACGCGTGATGCCATTGCAGTAATGAGATCACTAGTCGAGAGGAATATAGAATACAATCAGGACGTTTTTGCCTGTTTTGTAGATTTCGAAAAAGCGTTTGATAGAGTGAATTGGGAAAAATTAATGCGTGTATTGCAGAAAATAGGAATGGATTGGAGGGACAGGAGACTGATCCGCAACCTGTACATGTCTCAGACTGCTCAGGTGCGAGTGGGGAACGGAGAGTCCCGATGGGCAGTGTTAGGAAGAGGTGTAAGGCAGGGTTGCCCATTGTCACCGGTACTGTTCAACGTATATGTAGAGGAAATGATTAAAGAGGCATGGGAAGAACTGGAGGTAGGAATGAAAGTCGGAGGGGAATTCGTAAAATCGGTTAGGTTTGCTGATGACCAAGCATTAGTTGCTCAGTCAGCCAAGGGGTTGCAAGCATTGTTGAGTGAATTGCAGGTTCAGTGCGATAAATATGGGATGAGAATAAATATTAATAAAACAAAGGTTATGCGATTTTCCAGAAAGAAAAAGGCTAAGCTAAATATTAAAATAGGCGGGGAAAAAATAGAGCAGGTAGAACAGTTTACATATCTCGGAAGTGTGTTGGACCAACACGGTCAAAGTGGTAGAGACGTAAGGAGAAGAATTGCGCTAGGCAAGGAGGCTTTCTCAAGGAGGAGGGAGTTGATGACGGGGACGTTGAGTAGGGATGTTAAGACAAGACTCGTAAAAACTTTGATATGGAGCGTAGCTATGTACGGCGCGGAAACGTGGTCGCTGAAGCAGGAGGATAGACGTAGATTGGAGGCTTTTGAAATGTGGGTGTGGAGAAGAATGGAGAAGGTGAAATGGACCGAAAGGAAAACAAATGAGGAAGTACTAGAAATGGTGGGGGAGGAGAGGGGTTTGTTGACAGAAATCCTATGGAGGCAGGAAAAATGGATGAAAGGCGTATTGAGCGGTAGTGGAATGTTGAAGAGGGTAATAGAGGGTAGAATGTTGGGCAAGCGAGGTAATGGTAGGAACAGGATAGGGATGTTGGACGGGATGAAGGGAGGAAAGAAGTACACCGAGATGAAGAGGGACCTGATATAGATTAGTTTGCTAGGTGGGGAGTCACAAAATGTTTATTTGATAGTTGTGTCCATCCAAAAACCTACCTTAACCGGTAGATTACCTAATAATAATAGAGCAAATATTTCAAGAAGCGCACTAATTGATGGGTTATAATGAAGAAGCGAGAAGGACTATCGCGTTTGTAAATATCCCTCCCGGAAGCATTAAATTTAAAATTACCACCTCCACTGCCGTGTCGCCGGCGTTCCACGTCATCACCTCAATCCGATCCAACTATAAGTTATAATTCATAGAGCCCTTAAAATTGCAAAAGGTAAATCCACCCCTTCCCCCATTTCCCAAATCCCCCCGATTCCACACTGCTCAAGCACTGGGGCACATTAATTCTCGGTACTGAGCGAATATAATCTCCATATTTGGGCGTGCTAGAGCCGAGCTCAGAGGTAATCCGTTGGTGAACGGCCGAGAATGAAGCCTTGAGCGATGAGCACGAGATGAGTGCGCTTCTAAATTTCCACATGAAAAACATTCCTAGTTGAGACACGCTAATTAGGAACTTCAAAAGTAACTTTTTTACGTGCAAGACACCCTGTGGTAAAAAACTGCCATGAACACGCAACGCACTAGAAAATGTGCAAAAGGAAGTTTCGCTACAATTTTTTTCTTAATGATTAACCGACTGTGTAGAGCGCTGCTGCTTCATTTTCCCGTGGAAGTCTGTCGAGGAACTTTACCGCTACCGCTGCATCATAAAACGGTTACACACACACCCAGATAAATAAATATATATACATATATATATTTTAAATATATATATATATATATATATATATATAGATTTTCATTAAAATGGATATAGATATAAGGAAAAGGGATAGGAACACACAGGAGAGGTGTGGAAGGTGAAATCGAGCAGATCATAAATGCAAAAATATTTCCTTGTCCAGAACTTGAAACACGAATCTTTCGACTTTGCCAGGCCGATGCTCTAACCATAAAGATATGCCCTAAAGATAAATCACTAAATCATACCTGGGGCTTAAGCAGAATCTTATATGAAACGAAGTCAGTCCTACCCACGGGAAAACTGATACAGACCTAATCATTTTTTTAAATCGATGATTTTCTCGTGACAAAGCTATCTTAGCATATGTTATCATTTATGATTTACATACTTAACTGCAGTAATCCAGCAGATAAGACTCAGTACTATAGGCTTCAGCCTTGAAGTCCATTTATATTATATCACAGTCTTAAACCTTTCATTCCTTCCCTTCTTTAGCGTGGAATATATCGCAGCGTAGGTAAAAATCACGAATTATAATCATATAAGCCTTACCGTAAAAGGCATGACCCGTAGAACGAAAAAAAAGCATGCCTTATGAAGCTATTCTAGCCATATACTCGTATTACTGAGTCTGCTCTATACAAAACATTCCTATTTAAAATCAGCAAAATCGAGGTAATTTCCTATCGACGACGGTAAATGGCAATTCCTCGCCTATGATATGACCTATTGTTATCCATTAGAACTTAATTTCTGCTCGTGAAATTAAAAGGAAATCGCACAAGGAGGGTGCCTTGCCATCATACTTTTGGGACTGAATCAATTCCTAGCGGTAAAGACAGCACACCTGCATTAATTTACAAGTTTTAGCGGGGACGTAGACACTGTCGGCGAATGACACGCGAGATCGGACTGCCCATTTAGTCCATCCGTGAAATTGTTATCCTCTTGGTGTGGAACAGCAGTCGGATGCAGCGTGCACGTGTGAGTCTATATCCGACGCAGATAGTCCTCTGGTTGACCGGAATAGGATTCACGAGGCGATAGGACGATTTAATCCACAAGCGGTTAACCTCAGGCCAGCATGGCTCAGGCGATCAGCCGTCGTGAATCATTGCTCGAAATACCGAACGAGCCGCACAGAAATAACTCCGTGATGGTCAATAGTGATTTCAACACTGTACTTAAACTGTTGCCAACCATAATTCACGTGGAATTTTTATCGTTATAGGATGATTAAGGTTTTACTTTTAAGACTCTAACATCCAAATTCCTCCGCTAAAATTAGTAGATCTCCCAGCCCCTCATGATATTTAGGAAAAAAGTAATCCCGAACATATTCACATAAAATGCTTAACTTGCAGCCGGCTTCGAAAGAGAGTATCATCCTATCAACGTCGTATTATCTTATGAGTTCAAGAAGATGATACGCTGTGTATCATTGATAATGTATATTGAATTAAAAATGTATAATGAAATTCCTTCCTCTCATTGAATTATTTTACGTATCCCTGGATCGAATCGAATTATTAATAGGTACTTGGGGAACTGCTTACCCGTCATGAAGCATCGGGCCACTGACCACGGTTAAAGAATGCGAATTCAACAGGGAAATTCATTTTATGTTGTTCGTAAGAGTGTGATAGAGGGGAAATAGTAACTTGGCTAAGGAAGGGGGGAGGGGTTGGAAAAGGATAAGAATGTTGGACGAAATGAAGGGAGGAAGGTAGTATGTGGAATTGAAGATGGGTTTTCGATAGTGTCGGATGTCAGTTCGTGTTCCGTTAGGAGTTTCAAAAAATACATCGCTGAATCAATTTGAAACCTACCGTAAACGATAAAATACGAATGAATGAATGTAACCATAATCGCGATCCTTTTCAATAAACAGACATCACTATCTTTTGAAAGTGGTGAAAAAAATGAAAACTGGATACACATGAAAGAAAAGTTGGATTCGTGTGTGAATAATGCTCCGGGTCTTTTATTGCTCTACGCATGACGCGGAAAATTTACGGAGAGATAATTCATAACTTCGAGTGACGCACAGATTCCACCCTGGCCCGAAATGAAAGCGATCGAAGAGAGTCAGTCCATTTCGCTCGACATATTCTTAAGTTTCGGGTCGCAATTCGTATTCCTCATTTGTTGGTCCGTGAGCTGAGACGGCGTTCGGGTTCATGGCTCTCATCTCGAGGCAAGAGTCGTGAAAGGGAAAAAGTTGAACGATCCGCATCAACATCTTCGTCTAAAGGGTGCTTCGAAAGCACGAAAAAGGGGAGATTCGCGACTTCGGAGAAGGGGTGGACGCCAACGACGACACTTCAACTTCGGGGAGAAAGAAAAACAAGTTTGAGGGCGGGGGAGAAAGAAAGAGAGCTGGGTAAACTTTTGAAAGTTGGGAGGAAGAATACGAAGAATAACCAATAGCAGAGTGAAGTGGCGATGACTTTTGATCCAATGCCCTGACCCTTGGAATTCCCCTGTGAAAAGAAAGGTTCCTAAAATACTTGTACCCCCATCCGATCCTTCTTCTCTTTCTCTTGCCCTCCTCATGTGGGCAAACCTCTTGAAAGAATTCGACCCTACCGATGGTCGTGCAAAAAAATATGGAGAAAAAACTTGGTGAGAGTAGGGAACTATTCGTGGATATCTTATGCAGTGATGTATAGGGACATGTTCAGTCATTAGAATAGGGCATGATATTCTAATGATCAGAATGTGATCCAAAAATGGCGCGAAACATAGGATCTAGGATTAAATTTGAATAAGTATGTTTCGATAAATTATTTAGAGCAAGAACATTTAACTCGAAAACTCTAATACAATATTGGAAACCAACATAACAAACGTAAAATTGTTAAAATACTTGGGTGTTGCGATAACTAAGGATATATTTTGGGGAAAACAGTTTCGTGACATTTGTGGAATAGCAACTAAAAGCTTAGTGTTCATAAAAAGGATATCTATGAAATGTAATAAGAGAACTAAAGAGCTTTGTTTTTACGTGAGTTAGAGGCCACGGTAGTGTATTCTGTGGGTGTATGAGATCCTCACGAGCTAGGGTTAGTTTTGGAACGAGATTGAGTGCAACGTAGAGCAGCTAGTATCTAAACAAATTGTTATGAACGAGGCAGCAGTATCACGACACTATTGAAAGAATTAGGATGGAGACTCCTAGTTGACTGTAGGTTGAAATATAGGTAAAATTCACTGGGTAAATTTTAGGGAAGTCACCTATCTTAGGATGCTAAAGATATATTACAGGCCCCGACTTACTTTGTTTGGTAGATCAGATTGGGTACGTAAAATCAAGAGATTGGAGATAGATAGTAAATAACAGATAAAATCGGAAATAGAAAGTAGAATGGGTATTTTTAAAATGCCGTTTTTCCTCGTATCATTAAAGATCCTAAAAGATACTACCGCTGGCGCGTAGGAGGTAATTCGCATCAGTAATAAATATATACTAAGTAGATATCCTTCATAAATTGTAAAAATGCCCATCTTTTTAACACTCGTCCCGCTTGATTTGAATATACGTATAATGATACTGAATATAGTATTATTGCATGTAAGCACGATTAACTTTGTTCCAGGGTGCAGCCATTTCAATATGCAAAAATCATTCGCTTTGACCCGGATAAAAATAAAATTGACTTAATTCAGTTAGCTCGTAAGGAATGAGCGACGCATTTCCCAAAACGTTTACCTCCTAATCGCAGCATGTTGGTGATTAGGTAACCGAATTCATTTCCCTGGTATGCCTTTGGGAAACCACATCTTAAATCACGGGATGCAATTTTATAGATGTTTATAGCATAATGGCGGAATAAAGAGGGTACCCAGGAAATATTTATGACCCAACGTTATAAACCATTTAAATATTCACCATTCATTCTATTGTTGATCACTGCTCCGTTAAAATCAATCAAAGCACCTATGAACCTAGTTGATCGATTCCATCCCTCCAGAAGACTTGATTTGCTATTCCCGTCGTCTAAGTTATGGTGATTTTTATGAATGATTAGATTGGATGATTTTGTTTGGCGAATATATGCTCTCCTGATTAGATTTTCGACTCTTTCCGAATCCCAGGAATTTAGTGAGGAGACAAGTGGATGCCAGGAAAGCCATCTCGCTGAGGATTTTCCCTGGAGATGGAAGACATAATGTCCAGTTCTCTAATTAAATGAAAGTTTTCCACTTGGATGGCAGGGAGGAAGTTTTAAAACTTTGAATTTTTTCATAACTGGGTCAGACTGAAAATGAGTAAAATGGTGCCGCAATGGACGCCAAATTACCCTATCTCCCATTCCTACGTTCCGACCTCCGAGAACGCTTGAGGGGAGAAATGGTGCCTCTTAAAACTTTCCCCCTTTGGCTTTCTAGCCTTTCCTCCTCGTCCTAATCACTCCATCAGCGATATACAACAACCTGTATTGCTTCATGAATGATGGATGAGAAAGAGCGCATTTTTTTTCTCTTGATAAGACAACATAGTCAATTAGCATACCGTCGGCGTAACGCTCGCGATAGATGATAAGGCGTCCTTTCGGGAGATCATTCATGAATATAAATTCACATCAAACAGTGTAGCAGAAATGTAAACCCCATAAAATTCAGTATGTTTTTTCATTAATACCACCCTGGAGACATGTGAAAATAGTGATTGTTAATACAATTAAGGCTCAAGATTTTTTTCGTAACCAATTCCAACCATAATGTGAGCCACCCAAGTAAAAAATTACCGGTTTTTCTATTCAGTACCCATTTTCGTTTAAATTTACCAGCGCTCCTGTATTTTATAAGAATGGGAAACAAATATTATACTCATTCTAATTCTCTCACGAAATAATTGGTTGTAATGACATTTAAAATACACCTCACCATAAGATAATATATATTAATCATTTATGCGATATTCCAGAAAGAAAAAGGGTAAGCTAAAAATTAAAATAGGAGGGGAAAAAATAGAGCAGGTAGAACAGTTTATATATCTCGGAAGTGTTTTGGACCAATACGGTCAAAGTAGTAGGGACGTAAAGAGAAGAATTGCGCTAGACAAAGAGGCTTTCTCAAGGAGGAGGGAGTTGATGACGGGGACGTTGAGTAGGGATGTTAAGACAAGACTCGTAAAAACTCTGATATGGAGCGTAGCTATGTACGGCGCGGAAACGTGGTCGCTGAAGCAGGAGGATAGACGTAGATTGGAGGCTTTTGAAATGTGGGTGTGGAGAAGAATGGAGAAGGTGAAATGGACAGAAAGAAAAAAAATGAGCAAGTACTGGAGATGGTGAGTGAGGAGAGAGGTTTGTTGAGAGAAATCCTATGGAGGCAGGAAGAATGGATGACAGGCGCATTGAGCGGCAGTGGGATGTTGAAGAAGGTAATAGAGGGGAGAATGTTAGGCAAACGAAGAAAGGGTAGGAACGGAGTAGGACTGTTGGACGGGAGGAAGGGAGTACTTAGAGATGAGGAGGGACCTGATGTAGATTAGGTTGCTGGATTGGGTTTTGTTTGTAGTTACAAAATGTGTATTTAATAGTTGTGTCCATCCAAAAACCTACCTTAACCGGTAGATTACCCAATAAAAAAAAACTTTTAAGTATCACAATTAATGATAATATTCTTAAATTCAGCCCTTGAGAGTACCAGTGCTAACAGAATTTCATCGATTTCCTTGCAGCGCTTTGGGATCGATATTAATTCATCGATGACTTTTGAGTCTTGATTATGACGAGATTTTTCGGCATTTCATTCAATTTGTCGAGAATTCAAACCCTGGTTAAAATATTGTCAGAAGAGAACCGTAGGAATGCTTGAAATCTTGGAAACATCAGTTGGGCCAAAAAAAGAATTGAGGGCGCTTATAATTATAGAAGACACAGGTGAATGAAAGCAAGTATTCAACGAGTTTATGCAAATAAATGGGAGAGTCCATGGCCATACGGTCTTTCAGGAAAAAGAATTGCCCCTGTGATCCCTCAATGGCCGCGCGACCATTAACCGAGGAGCGCGCTTTGTGATGAATGCCACTGTTAAAGAGAGCCGTGGGTTGTTACCGTAATAACACTCTAGGGGAGTATTCAGGGTGTTTCTTAATTACAGGTTATAAATTTAGATGATTCTAAGGTGGAAAAAACAAGCGTGTCGGGGCAGTGAACCTTGGGTCCGTGCGACATGGAACCACGGCAAGCTGCCCAAGTTTGGGGTTTCGTGCCTCCGATGCAGGTAATAATTCACAGAACTTTGCTCGTCTTCGCAGCAAACTTCGGTAGACGACCATTCCGCATTTCATAGTCTGAAATCACATCGGGATCGATGAAACAACGGAATGGTCGCCCACCTGGGCTCCCCGGGGGGGGAGGGGAAAGTGACATAAATTTTCGCTTGTACCGAAAGGCGAATGTTGCCAATATAGAATACTTAAAATTTTGAATCTTTGGAAATTATGAAAAAAAGCAAAATACGCTGACTTTTATTTCACGTGTAAATATAGAATAACCTTCCTGTAAGCGGATGTTGACGAGATACAGAACTTGGACTTTTTTTGATTAACCATTTCAACTGACTCTCTAATTTCATTGACAAACGTACAGTGTAAGTATCAGAAAAATTAAGTCAGCCATGAAGAAATAGTGAAAACTAATAAGTTATCTTTGTGGTATAATAACGTCTTGTAAAAGAGAAAAATGGAGGCAGAGAGGTCAGAGCGGTAGGAAAGGGTGAATCTAGTGACGGAAGCTTATCTAGTAATCCTCTTAGGAACGTGGACCCATTTTCATATATGAGCAATGCTATTTTTTTACAAAAAAAATTACATTTGGAGAAAGGTGACAGTTATGTTGAATTTGAAACTAATCGCACTAGTTTCAGAGACCGAAACGCACCCTGTGGTGGACAATATTATAATTTTGGGACAAGAGGCTTTCAAAAGAAACATCGGCTACATATAAAATATTCTTTTTTAATATCATTTAAGCCAACAATATTCCCCAATGGTCCTTCCTTTGATCCTACCTTGATCGCATGCGTGACATTCGAAAACGGACATCTCGCTGTGCAGCCATTTTATACATCAGACCTCACTGACCCAAAAGGCAAGTTTAACTTCCCAGTACACTCGCCCGATTTTACAACCTTCACTTTAGGAAAAACCCGTAAAAATCCATTATGCGTTTTCTCAAGAAATTATTATAAGAAAATGGAGTGACTCGCTACGCTGAGCATTGTTCGGTAACATCCGCAGGCCGAGATTGAAGCCAATCCATCCGCCAATAATGGGCTCCTACCCTGATCCGGCTGATTCATTTTCGACTCCATCTGAGAGGCATCTGGGCTTGGGTCGTCCGCGATAGAAGTTCGATAGGGAGGAAGACAAATGTTGAAATCCAGAATTTGGTGGATGTAATCAGGTGGGACACAAAAGAGTGAGCCGGGAGAAATGATGAAAGGCAAAGGATCTGCCGCAGGAAGGAATGAAAAGGAGGGTGCTAGGTAAGCGGCTTCGGAAGATGGAGATGATAGTATTTTGTACAACACGATATAAATTGTTAGAGAGGGAAGTGATTTAAGAGAGCATGTGAAAGCTGATTTTACACTCTTCACTACGGACTGAAGAGAAAGCAGGGGGCCACTTTAATTCATCCGCCAGCTGCCATTTGAGGGTTTCAGAGTGAAGGTCAAAGGGTGTAAGTTACATTCCGTGATTGGTTTTTGGTACAAACACGATAGGTATTTGGGACAGGAGGATCATTTGAGCTTACATTACGAGAGATAGGGAGCATAATGAGTAGTTCATGAAAGAATTTGATTTTGACGCGCCACATAATATATCAGTGTGATAAAGGTGTGTGACGCGGTTCTGACCACGTTCAGAGAATGAATGAGAGCCGTATCGCCAAAGAACATATACCTAAGAGAAAGAGAGAAAAGAAAATGGCTGGATAGCAACGAGAAAACCGAGAAAATTGTGAGTGAATACGGTCGAAGACACTTTCAAGACGAAGAATTTTTGAAGTCACAGGAAAAGGAGATAATGCGACCAAGGAAAAAGTATCATGCACGGAACTCAACTCTTATATACGTGAAATTAGTGAAATGGAGGGTCTTCCGGATTAAGGTAACAACCAGACGACTTTTACTTTACTTTGGGCTCCACAAAAGGGAGCGACGAGAATATTATTTATGCAATAATCACGCTAAAAAGCACGGGTGTAGGCATATGTTTTATGGTGTAGGCATAGGTTTTTCACCAAAAATTATTACGATAAGAAGGCGAGTGTGACAGGCCTTTTAAGGAATTAGGCAGGGAGCCGCTTGAGATGCGAAGAGAACAAGCCAGACGTATTATGGTCCCACAATTTTCGGGTAGGTTAGAAGACAAAGATAAAATAAGGGAGATAGACTCCAGTACAAATAGATACAAATATTCGTTCTTTTCTCGGAAAATCAGGAATCATAACAGCAATAAATTGAAGTCATAATAGAAATAGTAAAGACATTCGAATTACAAGTGAGGACAATTTTAACGTAGTGAATACATCTGGTATATTCGTAGGTGCATGTGCATGTTAGTTGATAGTATGTTTATTTGCATGCATGGAAGTTTAAAAGGTTTTTGCATGAATATATGCACCTCTGTGGGTGTGGATTGGCACACATTTGTTTGGTGTTGCATGTGGTTTTATTCTCTATCTTTCACGGATGGTGAAGAAGAAGGTTCAGAAACTCGGAAAACCTAACTTCATCAGCGATTTTTTTTAAATTTCTCGCTGAAGTAGAAGAATCAGGGCAGGCGATCAGATGAAGCTATGATGAAAGGTACTGGAAGACCCTAATTTAAACTTTTAACATTGATTTACAACCTATGTATATTATTTAACTGCTGTTCGTACATAAATTAGTGAATATCCGGCGTTCCTCACTTCAAAAAAAATAGATTATTCAAACCTCATTAAGCGTATGCTAAATACCACGAAATGTGATTATCTACACGGCTATAATTGAGTCTCTTTTCAACAAAATCTCCATTAATTACCACTTCGGAATCCCATTAATCTGGATTTATTCATATTTCAGACTGGATTGCACGGCGAAGGATTGGGTCCTTGAATTTTCATTTATCCATTATTAGTAATTCAGAAGAGGTTTTGAGATTATTCCCGAGAACATTACGGCGTTGGATACAATTTTTAAACGCGGCTTCTAGGATTTGCAGGTTTTCTGTTGTGAATAAACAGCAGAAAGGAAAGAGAAGAAGTTAAATTAAGACTCTTTGCTCAGGAAACTCTTTGAAGGTTAACAAGCACTCGAACCGAATTTGGGTTGGATGCATTATCGCGTCTAACCCTATGAATGGATTGTGTACTCGTTCTCGTGCAAGGGAGCGTTTCATGGGCACCTCGTGTACCCATTTCATATTGCGTAACAATGTGAAAATTTGACGAGGAGCACTTATGCTCAATTACATTTTATCGTCGGAAGCGGATTTCTCAATCCTTGCCAAAGGCGAACACCCACTCCTTCCGAATCCTGAAACTCATCGCTCGAAGGTATTCTCTCGCATCTCTGAGAAATACTCCGATGAACACATATTAAAAGGCTAGAGATAATATCCACTTCACAACGGAAATATGATGTCATACGCCCAAATGTAAAGTTCATGGTAAACGCCTCCAGTTTCGGTGCGTATAATTCGATTTGGTTTACCTATAGTTCCGTGCACTTAACATATGCAATAAATGCTTTCGTCTACATATGAAATATGAAGAATTAAGTGTCAATCAAATCATTCTGAAAAAGCTAATTGCTAATTTACAGAGGACTCAGTTCTTTGGATATCAACTTAGTTTCTGATAGTGTAAACCATATTATTAGTATAATATGTGATTTATCCTCCCATGGACTAAAACCTTGACGTGATGAAAGGGCTTATGCGTTCCGATGGCCCTTAGAGCTGTGCTGGCGGGAGCAATTATAATTGCTCCTGGTAGGGTCACCCATGCCATGCCATAGGTCGAAGGTTAGGAGCCAAACAAAAGGTAGTCCATGCAGCGTCTGTCCTTCAGTGAGGCAGCTAAAAAGGCTTCTGACCCTAGTGGGGCGGCCATTGAGTGATGGTGTCACATTAAAAACACTATTGAGGAAGGCAACGGGAAACCACCTCAATTATCATTACCAAGAATATAATGATAGAAAGTAGAGAAAATATGAGTCCTGGCAACTAAGGGGCTCAGCCGAATCGACCGTAAGTCGTGCCCGGCAGAGGGGATCAAGGCTTCCGCGGTTGTCATCTCACGAGACACTTGCAAAGAAAACCGACAGTAGTAGGCCAAAAGACGCAGAAGAAGAAGACCGAATTATTTAGAATAGGAACTTGGAATGTTAGAACAACATTGAGGACAGGAAAATTAGTGAATATTAAGCGAGAGATGGAAAGGGGAGATATAGGTATTTTAGGTCTATCCGAGGTGAGATGGAAGAATAGCGGGGATTACTGGAGTGATAATTATAGAATGATATGCAGCGGCGGGGACGAGAGCCAACGAGGGGATGCCACAATATTCAATAAAGAGGTAGAAAGAAGCGTAGTCAACATAGAGCAAGCAACGGATAGAATATTACTAGTAGAGATAAAAGCAAATTCGACGAACTTGATCATTGTCCAGGCATATATACAACCAGGTAGGTAGGAATGAAAGTTGAAGGGGAAGTCGTAAAATCAGTTATGTTTGCGGATGATTAAACTCTAGTTTGTCATCAACGAAGGGGTTGCAAGCATTGCTGAGTGAATTGGAAAACACAGTGCGATAGATTTGGGATGAGATTTGATATAAATAAAACAACGGTTATTGGAATTTCGAGAAACAAAATGGCTAAGCTAGGCATTTAAATAGGAGGGAAAAAATGGATCAGGTATAACAGTTTTCGTATTTCGGAAGTGTCTTGGGCCAACACGGTCAAAGTAGTAGAGACGGAGAAGAATTGTGCTAGATAAAGAGGCTTTCACAAGGAGAGAGTTAATGAAAGGGAGAAAGGTTGAGTAAGAATACTAAGAAAATACTCGTCAAAACTTAAAAAATGTATGCATTCCAAACTAAAAATTCCAAAAAAAATGTATAAGACCACCTTGCAATGCTCATAATAAAATAACACAGTAAACTGTCTTTGTTTTCAATCACCAACAAACAGTTTGTGTAAATTTCCTCAAAATGGTAAATCACATAATTCTACCCTTAATGAAATCGAGGACATACAGATATATTTAATACATGCATACTTGAGTATCAACAATACCATTTGTAATTTTCATAATTAAAGTTAACTCGCTATTGATGAAATTTCACCACGTTCTACACTTCACATATGAAAGTGAAAGACAGGAATTGAAGCCTTTGGTCACGCATGTGAGCAATAATATTTCCCTATCAAAAGCAAATGAATATTGGAGAGTGCTTTTTAATACAGGAGTTAATACACATATCTATGCAAATTTGTTTTGGCGCAGGAAGCCCATGATGAACAGTTTCATCGAATGGTAAATTTTAACCGAGGAGTTTTCCGTGAAAGTACGATCACTGAACAAAATCCATTGGAAAATTGTGACTATTTTCATAAGTGAAGCCAGTTTTAAAGACAAATAATAAATAGACAGCTATTTATCCCTCGAATCAAAATATAAATATCAAGGTCGACAGGTTGTTGTCTCAGTTTGGTACGGAATTTAAATAAAATAAATCGCGGATTGAATGGAGAAACATTATGATGATCACTTGAAACAGAATTCATGCAAATGATTAAGCGGGGAATATGAATAATTAAGTTAAATGATTCTTAACCCCTCATCCAGAATTGCACTGAAATAATTAGATAAGATTTTATGGGCAACTTATCGGGTTGCTCGTAAAATAACTGAATTTTAGAAGTCGGTTTTCCTCGCCGCCATTAAGTACGCCATATTCCCTTTCACAGAAATTAACTTCTTCCGTAATCAAGAGACATTAAAGAGTCAAATAAAAATTCGTTTCATGGCTGTGCACGTTTTGGACAATTTAATAAATACAGTGTGGTTCTTTGAGAAAACAAAGCCGGGAAGAAGAAAAACCGAACGATGCCCCACAGCGTTCCTATTGGTAAGCTATTTTACAAACCAAACCACGACGTTATGAACCCACTAAAAAGAAAATAGCTCTCTCATCACAATCGGTTGAGAAAGAAAAATCAGTCATGGGAGTCGTTTAGTTCAGTCGGTTGACGGGTAAACATTCGGCGTGACCGGCCGGTCGGTCACGTCGACCAAAATTGCATTTGCTCCCGAGAGAAAAGCAAGCTTGTGGCCTTGTCGGAAGCGGTCCCGTCGAAACGAAGGCCTTCGAAGTTTGTCGGATGTGTAGGGACGCGGAAGTCGTAGCGAAGAAGTATGAATGGTTGGGTTTGTCAGAGGGAAGGCAAGGGATCCCTGTGACACCAAAACACAACCGAATAGCACGAAGCTCCACTCTGATGATCTCGGAGCGCAAGGAGAGGTAATACAAACGATCGACGACACGCTCTTTCTCTTCATGACCTTTACGTACGTCGTTGAATAACCCTTAAGAAAATCCAAGAGATGGCGCTCGTACTCTTAGTATCGGAAAGTTTTCGCGAAATGGAATTTGGAAGCAATAATAGGAACAGCAAGGAAGCAATATCAGCAGTCTTTGGAAAACATTATGAATGGAGACAGGGAGCTTGGCAGTGCGAAGAAAAAATGGAAGCATATCAGAGAAAGGATACAAGGGCCTGAGACGAATTCACAGAAACTGCAAATAAGAAAAGGATAAAAAAACCATGGATTACGAATGTAACTATGATCTCACTATTAACGTACCTATAAAACTATGAACAAGACGCTAGCAAAAATTCGCATTAATTTAATTAAATTACACCAAAACTACAATAACATTAAATGAGTTTCATTATCATCACAGACCAACCCCACCATAACTCCCCGTAAACAGCGTTTGCTTGCTGGGAACGAGAAATAGCACCAATGAGCGGGCTCCCTCTGACATCTTGCCAACGAGACGATGAAAAAGTTAACGAGAGAAGGAATTGGAAGAAAGTAAACACAGAAATACGTAGGAAGACGCATCAAGAGTTAAATAATTAACTGAGCGGGAAATAAACAGGGCAAAAGAAGGGTTATGGAAGACAAAACGTCAGGATAAAAAGGGAAAATATTAGTTGATCAAGAGAAGACTCGAGAACAGTGGAAGGAATATACAGAAGAACTGTATGGAAATAAAATTAGACCAACGAGGTTAGACAAACAATATGACGTAGATTAAGATAAATTAAGTCCAGGCTTACTCGATGGTGAGAAAGAAAGGGTATTAAGGGAATTGAAATCAAATAAGGCCGCGGGGATGGACAACATTCCCGCGGGACGACTGTAAGGTTTAGGAAAAGGTGGGAGGAAGACTATATGAACTAATTCGTAGCATCTATGAGACAGGAATCTGTTCGGAAGACTGTGAGATCAGTGTTAATTCCTATTCCAAAAAAGGGAAAGGTAGCAATATGTAGAAAGGTAGCAAGGGCGATAAATCTGATTTCTCACGCAGCTGAAGGGTTCTCAGGATCATCAACGGCAGGATGGGAAGCAGGAAAAATTAAGGAGGTGATCAGCTTGGGTTCAGGAAGAGGAGAGACACACGTGATACCATTGCAGTAATGAGGTCACTAATAGAGAGGAATAAAATCTGGATGCATTTATTTTTTTCGTAGATTTCGAGAAGACTTTTGATATCGTGAGTTTGAGTCACTAATGAGTGTAATGCAGAAAAGGAGTATATTGTAGAGATAATAGACTTGTCCGTATCTTGTACCTATCTCGGACGGCTCGGGTGCGAGTGGGGGATGGAAGAGTTAGGATGGACAGTATTAGTAAGAGGTGCAAGCCAGAGTTGTCCATTATCACCGTTGCTGCTCAACGTAAGGAGGAAATAATTAAAGGAGAATGGAAAGAACGGAGTTTCTAACTCCTCTGAGTGCATTGAAAAGTCAGTGTGACAGGTTTGGGATGAGAATAAATGTAAATAAAACTACAGTTTTGCGATTTTCCGGAAAGAGAAAGGCTAAGCGCAAAATAGGAGTTGATAAACTTGAGAAGGTGTAGCAGTTTACGTATCTCGAAGGTGTCGGGGATCAACATGGTCAAAGTGATAGGGCTATAAGTCGAATAATTGCGTTAGGCAAAGAGACTTCCACAAGGAGGGGGGAGTTTATGACAGGGACTTTGAGTTAGGATGTTAAGAAAAGCTCGTCAAAACCTTGTTATGGAGCGTAGTTATGTACGGTGCGGAAACGTGGTCACTGAAGCAGGATAATAGCCGTAGATTGGAGAATTTGGAAATGTGGATGTGGATACGGGTGGAAAAAGTGATGAGGAAAGAAAGGAAATTGACCTTCATTCTTCATTCTAACGGAGAACTTTATTCTAGCGCTTCATTCAAGCGGAGAGATTTTATGAGTACCAGGTCTTTCTGGGAACCACAGGTGGCACAGAGAAATGTCTGACGCCGTTGGACTAAGTATCAGGTAAACTCTACAGTCACCTACCAACCTTCGGGTTGATTACTTTGGATTAAACGATATATACGTACATCTGTACTCATATAAAAAGAACTCGCACACACACACGTAAATGTATGTACATCATGCGATAATTAATGTTGACCTAAAGTATTAACTGTTTGTCTCCAAGTCAAATATTTGGGTGCTTGGGTTCCGTTTAGTTATGACTGCGTATCATGGGAGGGAAAAAAATATTCTTAGTAGCAGAGCGTGATGATATTTTAACTAATCCTCATTGTATACGTAATTCTTATTACTAGTAGCTCGTAATAACTAGTGGGAGTAAGAATTAGTTCCATGTTTCAACTGCTTCACATACTCATACGTTTAAGCAGCAATACATTTTAAACTTGCCACCCACGTACCCTATCGGTAGCCAGCAGAGTGCTATGTAAATGTACCAGTGGCGGAGTTGATAAAACGTAATATCCCGTGCTTTAGTATGTAAAACAAAAGGAACTCACAGAGAAAGTTCCATTATTACTGCAATCAAAATAAATGACGGAAATGCGATAGAAAACAACAATAAATATTCACGTTTTTCCACGCTCTCGTATGCAAGAATTTCAAAAATGTGTGCTCATTACATGCAAGACATAATGATGTGTTTTTATGAATATTCATTTTCCTTCATTTCTCATAAAACCTTAGACTTTCCTTTTGCTTCAGTCATGGGGTCAATTTCAGTTCCACAAAGTTCCATACGAACGTTATTAGAAGTTGTATATAATTTAGGTCATTGGTGCTTTAATCTCCGTAGACATCATTTAAATGACACGTTCCTGGCACACATATGCTTAAATGCTTTTCACCCTTAGTTAATATGAATGCTGGATTAAGATATCTACTACCTCCGGGCCAACTTCTTGTCTTTCTCTCTCCATCTCCCCTTTCCGTCTCCCAATTCATACATAAATGTATATTTATGTCGGTGTATTAAATTTTATGAACGTGACCATAAATCTTAGAGGACCCATTAACCTCGGCAGCACGGAATGCATTCGTCATTTTTTTTGTGGCTTTTATAACTTTCGGGGGGCCTACTAAATACTCCAGCCTTTACGTCACCGCGTGAGATGATTTCGTCCTTCGTCAGATGACGAGAGTCCTGACGCCGAACCCTGCGATCAGTAGAAAGCGGAGAGAACACTATATTCGCGAAAAGAATACTATAAATACATACTTATATATCTAGATCAAAATCGCCGCATTTTTTTCATATTCGAATAAAATGAAGAAGAATACAGTCGAACTCCTTGTCTTCGTTAGTAGACACGACGATAATTATGAAATAGATAAAAATAACTCGACGACTAATGAGGCTTTGTGAGAAGTCATCCACAGGACAGCCTGAGACATAGTCCTGACCTCTGAAGGTTAGTTTCAACTGAGCCCCAAGCACATAACGAACTTGACTTATCTTTTTTCATCCACATCTATCAATCAAGAGAATACGAGCGGAACCGCCTTATTGAAACTCGGCTTCATTAAACCGATGGGGGAATTAACGCGGTAGTTAAAGAGAGGTTTTATTTCGCTTTAGTTAGGCCACATTTGGAATGCGCCGCAAGTGTTTGGAATCCTTGGGAGAAAGAGCTGATAAAAGAATTAGACCATGTTCAGAGAGAATCCGCCAGATTCGTCAAAAATCGGAAGATGTTACTATCAGAAGACGAGTGTGACAGGTCTTTTAGAGGAATTAGGCTTGAAGTCGCTTAATATGCGAAGAGAATAAGCGAGACGTATTTATCACCCCACACTATTTGGGTAGAGTTGACGAGAAAAATAAGATAAGGGAGATAGACTTCAGTACAGATAGAGACAAATATTCGTTATTTCCTCGAAAAATCAGGAATTATAATTGTAAGAAATCAAAGTCATAATGGGAATAGCAAAGACATTCGCATTACAAGCGAGAGATAAGATAAAACGCTGCGATGTCATCTGGTACATACGTAGGTGCATGTGTATGTTAGTGGCTAGTATTTGCATTCGTATGTGTGTAACTTAAAATGTGTTTTGCATACTCATCCGTGGTTTATAATTGGTATGCTTTTGCTAGCAATACAATTGACTTTATTCTGATTGACGGGTGATGTCTGCAACACCCTCCGCCAAACACCCTTGCGGCGGCTTTCGGGGCAATGTAGTTGTAGATATGTCATATCGTTGGGAATGAGGCAGCCGAAAACAAGACTGAAATGACAAAAAATTAATAACATTCGACTCAGCCTCTTTATGTTTTCACTACAACGAAGTGAACCTCGTTTATGAACAAAATTTCATTAATTTTAAGATTAAGTTGATTACGGATATTGATGTTAGGTTTTTATTCGGTGTTTAACTATGATGCTCTCAGAAATGTTCTTGGACGTCATAAATACACTTCCTCCATGATCGGTAAATGGCAATTACTTTATGCGTGAAAAACCTGAATTCTGGAATCTAATGGAAATTGACGTCAAAAGACCACATGTCCATCACATGTGTTTCAATTGTCCTTTATGTCACGTATGTATGGAAACGATTGGGATTGTTTGGACGCCATAATTAAAAAAAACTATTAGCCTGAACAAAACGAATTTAGCGTTTGAAATTTTCAATGAGAGTAGAACAATTGATTTGATTTTGACCAAACTCAAATCCACCGAAGTGACACTTCAACTGAAGGTCAACATAGTGGTGGCTTAACCGATTAAACGTCTTCCCCGAAATTCGTAGCCACATGAGGCACACAATTATGAACTCCACTTTTTCTCAGCTTTTTCATACTGTCATTTCCACAAAACATAGAAAATATTCCGAATGGCTGCAATATTCTCGCACGATATAGTTAATCGTTTCAGGCGTAAATATATGGAATTGCTCCGTGATGATACCGTCAAAATAAAACTTCGTAGTCCCATATATAAAACAAACTTTAATGCGGTCTATGTGTCACTGCTGTGTAGCCTAATCACGATGCTGCATCTAGGTTACATTAAAGTTTATACTATACGCGGAATTATGACGTTTTATTTTGACATTGTTCTTCACACACAATGTTATCTTGCAATAATGCAAGTTCGACACGAAAGAAAAGGTTGTAATAGAAATATTTTCCGTACCATTTTAGTGATCCGATGAGTAAATAATTTTCTGTCTGATAATTAGGTTGAATTAATCAGTTAAGTCGGCGATATAACAGCAGCACATTCCCACATAAAAATCCAAGAAACAGAGCGGAATCATCACGGACCTGGTGATACGGAGGACAGCCGAGGAGCTCTCCCATGTCGTCTTCCTTTTTGATCCATGGGGGCTTAATGTCTCAGACCAATAAAGAGAGCATCCGACCCATTTTTCGTCTGACTTCTCCTTCTGTTCTCTCCTCCGCCCATATAAACTCTTCCGCCCGCGAATACTCCCCCACGCTATATCATTTTTCCTCCCCTTTCCCACGTTTTATCTCCCTCCCTCTCAACCTTCCCCTTTCTCCACCCCACCACACTACCTCTTTCCCATTCCATGGCCCACCGACATCTCGCTGTCCTTCGGTAGAGTCCAGAGTGACCTTGGAGAATCATGCCCTTCCCCTCTCGCCCCCTCATTCCTCCCAATTCGCCCCTCCCTTTCTCCCACCCAATCGTCCCTTCCTTTCTCTCTCTCTCTCTCTGTTCTTTAATCTCCTCCTTTCCTTCCACCGTCTCCTCTTCTTCCACCATCCGCTCCTCCCACGCTGATCCGTTCTTTTTCTTCCAAGGGGGAATTCGAATGTGCCATCCAAGCGATGGATGGCCTCCACAACCCGACCCCCACCCACACACGCACACGAGGGATTCTCCGTCTTCTCCTCTGCCCCACTTCCATCAACGCCATAATCCACTGCACGGCGTTTTCGCCTATTTTTCCCTCCCTTTCATTCTCCATCCCCTTCCCCCCACCCGAAAAGACAGCCGGTCGATGTCGTCGTGGTCTCCCGATTTCGCGGCGCGCATCGGAGCGATTAAGAGGGTCCGGCACTGTTGACAGATCTCCGCCCTCGTCACCGAGACCGCAACCAAAGACGCCAGACGGCTTTCCCGACATTTGTCAAAATTCAACGATCTCTCGCTCCCTCCGGACAATGCAACGGGGCAAAATCGAATCCAAGCCGGCTCTAGTTTCGTCCGGGGCAACACCCACGTCACGATTCGGGCGTTTCCACGCCACCGAAGCGATTATATGACTTGGTCGAAGGCCGCACACCGATATAAATTCCTAATACGCTTTAAAAAATTTTGAATGACGGATAAATGGGTTTCAGAGATGAAAGGGTGTTTCGAAACAGCGAAGCTGAATTATTTGAGTTTTCATTCACCAATGGATTCCCTTTTCATTAACTCAAACAGTATTAAGTAATAGCATAATGGTGTTCTCCTCTTATAAGAAATTAACAAAAATGAAAACAATTTATCATCAATGTACACTTATGACCAACACCTACATGGTACATTCATACCTTTCATTAGAAAAACCGAATGATAGAAAACCGGTAAAGGAAAAAAACATTAATTTAATAAGGCATATTCCTTTAGTGGTGCAGTGAAACCAATATTCTATATGTAGGTGTGTATATTACATATATATGTGTATCATTATTATTTATATATAATAATTTTATTAATAATATTTCAGCAGCGAAAAAAGATAGTCATGTGAACTGACGTTCAGCAAACACGAATGGTTATTTTTCGTTTGGAGCACGACGAGAGTCCGAGGTCAACTTAAAATAAACTCAAAACTTGCCCAAGAGGTTGCGAGTCGATCTCAAGAAAGAACCCGGCAAAGTGACAGCAGCAATTGTGTGTGGATTGCATTGGCATTTCGACAACGTCGTGAATACTGGGTGCGCAACTCCCATTAAAGGTTCCCTAACTGACTAGCACACATAGAGCAGGGGCTTCAATTCCCCAAGGTCTTGGAGGGGTTCAGGATGATTGGACTGAATTGACAATGGGAAACGATCATAAAACTGCGTTTGCCATCAAGTCACTTTAAACCATGCAACCTCATTGTATTACTTCAAATATCGTGCTATCACAATTCTCGCTAAAATGACATTACGGATGTAACAAATTTCTCCTTAATATTTCATATTAGCTGACTTTTAATAATCAAACCACTTTACTTTTTCACATATACTTTTTAATTATTAAAAGTCAGTATGAAGATTTTCCACCAAGTTACGCCAGAAACTGTTTTATTTCATATTAGTTTAAGATAACCATACTCTATGACTAGAGAATTGTATATTTTGCTCTAATAATTGGCGTCAAAAAGACCTTTGGGTTTAAGAGAGGTCTGTCAACCTACTGGGTCGACTGGGTGGGCAAGACGCCGTCCAGCTAGCAATGGATTCCAACTCCTACTTGCGAATGTAACCAAGGCCGACTAAACACTCGAGGAGATATTTCACCGCTTAACGGATCCCGCGGTGTCCGCATCCTTTTCCTATTTTTTCGGAACATACTCCCAGTCCAAAAAAAATGACAAACGTTTTGTACTCGCGTACCTATGTTTATAATATTTAGAATTAAGGCCCCTGTCATTAAGAACAAAATGCAAACAATCTGTTATGTCAAAAAATAAAAAATACCGCTATGTGCAGAGATGAATCGACAAGTAAAAAATGTTACCAAAAATTTCGAAAAAAAAACGAGTTGAAGAAAGCTTGGAGATAATCAATAGTGTAAACAACACTCATACATATATACACACACAACACATACACACATATATGTGTGTGTGTATATATATATATATATTATATCTGGTACGTCTCATCTATTTGGAGCGCGAAAATTGAAAAAAATATGAAGCATCTGAAGTCCGTAAAAGCGCCATCGACCGGACGTGATGTCGAGGAGCGCATCGGGCCGCGCAATCCGCGGTTTCCCCCCGGCGCGGCCTTCCCGTCTCCGACTTCTTAATAACGAGTCCCTCTGCTCGGGTCTCTTTTTAACGCCGGCGTTCCTTCAGACAATAAATGGCATGCGGGAGGGAGATGGAGGAGGTTTTGAAGGTGGTCGAATGGGCGACTGGACTTGGGAAGGAGGAACTGGAGGAGAAAACGATAGAGAGAAGGCAAGGAAGGAAGAAGAGTATCTGTCCGAGGAATTTTTAGGCATCATTGTGAATCAGATAGCTGTATGCGAAATGATATACAAACACACACACATACACTATACGTGTGTGTGGGTTCAACCCGAAGGTCGGTTTGGTAGGTGATGGTAAAGTTCACCCAGTACTAAGCCCGACGGCGTGTGAAATTCATACATCAGGGTAAGGGGGGCTTTGAAGTAACTTTCCCTGTGCCGGTTATGGTTTCCCAGGAAGATCTTGTACCCGGAAAATCTCACAGCTGTAGGAGCTGTATATACTGACCTTCGGGTTGAATACTGTGTTTATGTTTTATAAACATACACTAACACACACACACACACACACACACACACACACACATATATATATATATATATATATATATATATATATATATATATATATATATATATATCGTTGAAATTGACGCTCTCCAGCGACGCATAAACTCACAAACAAACGGATACAAAATATTTAACGCACAGAAAAATAACAGAAGGACACTCACAGTATGTGTTGACGTTTCGACGGCCTGATTCTGATGACGACGGCGGGGCCGTCGAAACGTCAATACATACTGTGAGTGTCCTTCCGTTATTTTTCTATGCGTTGAATATTTTGTATCCGTGTGTTTGTGAGTTTATATATAAATATGTATATTTATATATATAAATATATATATGTGTGTGTGTGTGTAAATATATATATTTATGTATATATTTATATATATATATATACGATATATATCGTATACTCGTATATCGAGTGAGGAGGAGGAGGGATCACTCGCAGAATTTTTTATTGGGCCGTCGAAAAACGTCTCTGGTCTGAATCAGTCTTTGTGAAGGTTCTAATTATTTGAGGGTGGGAGACCATTAGAGCGTGCAAATATCGTATTATGATAATTACACTGCCTCGGGAACATCTCTCACCGGGGGCATTAATTTCGACGAAAAATCCTGAGGAAAAAATGCCGGATTTCGAATCCACGAGCGGCACTCTCGAAAGCTCGCGCTCCGGGAAAACTTTTTCTTCTTTTCTCTTCGTTTTTTTTCTGTAGTTTCGGGAATGGGCGTGTGAGAGTGGTTACGAGGTGAATGTTTACGGACCGACTGCGGAAAAAAAACGTCCGAGGCACAAAAGGAGCACGTGGCAATTACGCCAGACCTATAATTTCGGAAGTACATACGGCAATGAGTATACCAGCGACTTGAAGAAACCCCAACCTTCCAAACCACAAGTTTTATAAATAGCGGATTCCGAGTGTGGGATACCTTAAGCCAAAATACTCCTCAGACGGCACGAATGAAACTCACGGATGCTGTAACGAAATTGGCAGAGAAAAATGGCCACTCTTTCTCTCTCTTTCTATCTTTTATTTCTTTAAGAAATCGGCTTTGGCCTAATTTGATGCGGGGTCGAGTCGTGTCATCAAACGATTTGGGAAAATCATTAATAAAATTATTTAAACGGTGGGAACTTATAAAAACTCGCGAGTCTATGCTTTCTGTTATTTTTGAAAGTTCAGTGCTCCCTGCCAATAAGGAAACAAAAGATATTTTCTGTGATAAGCACGTTGCAAGATAGGATTGCCTGTAATCTCAACTTATGCCAAAGTATGCGTGAGCTGAGGTTTTCCCACGTGATATAACGAGAAGGAAAATTCTGATAACACACTTAACTGAAAGCGTTTCCGAAAATATTTCCAAACAAAAGTAACGATTTTTTCAATCTACTGCACTTCACCGTATTCGTTTCCTTGTATTTTTGCCAGATTTGTCTAAGGTACATATGTAAGGGTTTTAAAAAATTCGCTATAAAAAATCGCTCAATACCTCGGTGGAAAACATTTGATTTCCGGGACTCACATTATCGTGGAGAATTTCAATGTAACAGATATTTCAATCTTCTCCATTCCTCTGACTATCTTCCTCTTTTATTTCGATGAATAACCTATACATTTTAATTACAGTTAACGTAAATTTATTGCCACTGTAAAATAACCCTAGTTACATCCGCCTGGAGAGGGAGATATTTGTCACGCAAATAAGGCTCTAAACTTACAAAACAGAAAAATTAATAATTCAACATGCATCAGACATTAGTTCTCTCACGAGTAAAACGTTTTTAATGTTAAACTCTTTAATTGAGGAAATCGCTTTTAATGACTTAATTTGTCCTACTAGTGTAACTCGTTTTTTCCCTCAGCTGTCTGCTCGTTATTACTGAGATAAACGTTTATCCTTATGACTTTTTGAATTCACATACTGGTTTTATTGCTGCCATTAGTACAGATTTCATTTATTCTACTTCCTCTCTCCCCCCCCCCCCCCCAAAGTTTAAAAAAGTTTCACTGCAAATTTAATGCAACCAAGGAAATTCGTCTCGTAGAAGGGTTTAAAAAAATAGGTCTTAGTGAGGTACGTTCAACAATTTTAAAATGTTTACTTGGAAGATTAAGCCTCGCTATGGAGTCAATTAAATGCTAGCTGGTACAATAAAGCTTAAATTACACCCAACGTTTGAACGAGATACTTTTCTATCTAATTTAAAACATTTAGCTAAGCCTCGGTTCTTAAACCCGTGATCGAACGCTTTTCACTTGAGTTTAAAATGTTTTCTAAAGCGCTCCAAGTCCAAAAAATGGGAGTAAATAGGAAATAAATGCATTACGCAGCTGCGAAATGGCATTATACGTAGATGCAATTAAAGGGAAATAGAAAAACACGATGCAGAATAGAAAGAGACTCGTATGTTCGAAAAAGGAAAATATAAAGAAAAGAAACTCATAGCCATTTTTATGTACTCCTTGCATTGAGGTATTTAAATTAATACTTAAAATTAGCACAATTCTATGTGAAAATATAAGATCCAGTAAAGAGAGACGTTTCAGGCGTGATATGGTGGAGTAACATGATTAATTAAAATTAGCAATTTTCCACAAAAATAAAATTTATTAATAAGACCGGTTTCAATGCAACTACATCATCACCAGAAGATGATGTAGTTGCATTGAAACCGGTCGTATTAATAAATTTTATTTTTGTGGAAAATTACTAATTTTAATTAATAAGATCCAGTGTTGTATTTTTCCTTTACGAGGACAGTACTAATATTTTTTTCTTTTAAATCCTAAATTGTATTGTTGTTACTGTTGTGTTGTCGTTGTTGTCCGATGTAAAGGCCAAAAAGTCTGTTTTTGGACCAAGACGAATAAATAAAAAATAAATAAATAACTTTATCATGCGCTAATTCACCACTGACCACCATCAGCTTTCATCTACACTATATTACAACCAAGCTATTTTTTAAAAACCTTCCTCATAAAGTAAGAAGTTCTTTATGCTCCTTTGGGTAATCATTTACGGATGACCCTACGGTTGGGGCATTACCATTCAGTGCACACCCAGTAGCACATGCATAAATCTGAGAGTGACAATTCTTTAATCGTGACGGCCTGTGGAGCGAATTTCGTTTGGAAATAGGAAAACTGGCATTCAAATCAGTACTGTGCATCCGGACTCCATTTCTGAAACGCCATGGTCGCACGCACGGACGTGAATTTTCAATCGCAATCGGATTTTCCTTGGGAACAACGATCCAGGCCCGAGGAACGCACATCTGCATATGCACAAGTCGCCGCACGGACGCGTCGGCGGGGATTGTTACGCTGGCACAAGCCCGCACAAATATCTATTCATACAAGCATTTGAATATATAATTGCTCATTCAAGCCTATATACATCGTGCATTAATTGATTGAGTCATAATATATTTGCCTTCGAGTGAGTTCGATGTTTCTATGTTTTCGCATAGAAGAGAGGTGAGAAAAGGTACTTGAAAAGATAGTTAATGTAACACAAAGTTTAAAATACGACGTTTTTGACCTCTGAAGGTATGAAGCGAGATTTTCCCTCGAATTCGATGAAGTGCGCGCGCGCGAGCGAATATCCACTCGTTTGTCGATGAAGTCTACGAGATGGATGAACGAAATTCGACCAGGGGGTGACCTTGTTTCAGAACGCCGAGCAAAGAATGATCGTGGCAAATTTCTCACTTGCGGAGGCGGTGGGATGAGAATGAACGATGGGTGGAGGCGTATAGAGGAAGCAAGCCAGTTGACTGCGGATTGGTAAGCTTGATGTTTTTTTCCCACATTCGTGCTCCATTAACGCACCGACTGGGGACGCAATTATTTCGCCCGAAGCTGTGTCCACATCTGTGTCCGGGACGTTCCCTCTCGGGAGCCAGACGGTCAAACACGTCCGCTCGGTGCCCATTCAAACAAATCGGACTGTGTGAGTGACAGAGGGGAGCACAGAGAGGGAGAGTGTGACAGAGCCTCCAATTGGCTGGAAGGCCGATTGTAGACCGATCAAGAGCTGCTGAGAGTGCGCGAGACAGGTTCAAATGACGGCTTTTAAGGTTGATGGTGCCACCCTCGATACCGGTTTGGACATTGACGCCATACCATTTAAAATTCAGTTTAAACATTCACCTACTTGGGTAATTTAACCTGCTTTATGAAACCACTTTCTCATAACTTTAATATTTTCCGAACTCAAATCTCTCGGGCAAAATTAAACGCCGAGTAAGACGATGTGAGTTTCCTTTAAAGTTACATCATAACATTACACGTATGCGAAAGCGAATTGAAGGAAGAGCGTACGGGAAGGATTTTCGCCATACTTTTATTGTTTTCGTTAAGTTCCTAAAAAGCTTCGTTGTGAAGTAAAGCTCCTTAAAGGGGAAGGTAATCACAAAAACGAGGAGCGGTCATGACGCGGAGTGCGTATAGGTATGATTCTTTACATCCAGAGAGAGCTACGTCGTGAATTGGTAATGAGGTGATAACAGGTGACAGCAGCAGGTGAAAAACAGTACAGGACCATATTTTTATTGTTCCTAAGGGCGACGAGAGAAAATTTGTATGAACGAGTCAGATCGTTCTCTCTAACGAAATGTTTAAGGGCTGAAATCAAATCAGTTAAACATTTATTTCCTCGAGATAAGTCATTTCCTCGTATTCAACACACGTAACGACTCTTATAGGGTTTTAGTAATGACGGAAAATCAAACCTACAACAAGAAACACCGGCGAATAATAATCAATTTTTGTTTTCAGTACTATTGCCCTCTAGTGAGCAGGGCCGAGAGTGTTAACATCCCTATAGTTTATAGTAAGTTGCTTTTGGTAACCGTGAGTAAAATGAGCAATACACATATGATATTTCAATTGCTGTTGCTGTTAATATATATATATGTAATATATATATGTAATATATATATATATGTAATATATATATATATATATATATATATATATATATATATATATATATTAAACCATTAGGTCATTGGAAGGATCTCCCTAGATTTGCGAAACACACACATAAATACTGTATCGTTTATTATAAACATTCCAAAACCGTTCCAAATTCGAGCATTAATGTTCATCTTTGGCTTCAAAAGATCATTTTGGATTAAACTATACTATAACTGAGTACTAACAGAAGGGTGAGTAATTTAAAATGGTTTATTAAAATTATTATTCGTTAAACTTTTTATGAATATGATTAATTAAAATGATTTAATGGTAACTGCAATTCTTGTAGTGCATGGGAAACATACTCGTATCATTAATTGGAATTGTTCCCTTGGGAATATTTCATAACTATCTTAATATTTAATTTAAAGATAACCCTATTGTTAACTTTTAGTTCACTTAAGATGGCTATTTTTTCTTGGATATAAATTTCATTCAACTCCTTGTATAATTAGAAAGCATGAACTTGACTTCGATCCAAAATTTGACTTCTCTAAGTTGCCCTCAGTGCCATTTAGATTCGGTGACGTAGGAAGGCTTGATGAATATGTACACCCTTCGCAGCAATTTTCAATTACACCTGATGTAACATAATGGAGATAAGCATATTAGCATTAACAGCCTCCTGCTCAATACGTAGTGCCTTTCTCGATTCCTCATAGCCTTCGTTTCATTTTCTCTTTTTACACCCTCTTCCTTCCCCTTCAAGTAATCTTTTTGCTGATCTCTTCATCAATTCTCTGCTTCATTTCTCTCTTTCACTTTCGCTTCTAGTAAGTCTTATAAGAAAGTAGGGAGTTTTTGGGATGAAGTTCCTAGGAAAAACGTCTTAAATTTTTCTTTAAATACTTGATGTGCCATTTACTCGCCAGCAGCAACAGATATATTTCTCCTGTAGCACCAGTAACGATACTGGTTTGATATGATAGGGCAGAGGTGTTATAATACGTACTAATCCTTGCACAGTGTGTAAAATTCAAACATTAGGGTAGGAAGGCCCGTTATATTCCCTGTGACGTCTGTGGTTTCCCAGGAAGATCTGGTACCCGAAAAAGCATATAACTTGGATGAATCTGAGGGTGCTTACAGGAGTTACTGAACTGTACGCCGTGCTCCTATAGCACAATCTGCCAATTTTTACTTCCTTCCCTAACAGGCGTGTTATAATATTTCTAAAAACCTAAATTATATTTGAATACAAGCTCCATTTCTGCTCCAGCATCATTATTAAATAGTGAATTAAAAGACTCGCTTTAAAATGTACGGAAAGAATTCTCACCGGATCAAGCCCAAAGGTTCATGAAATTCATAGGAAGACCATTCAATTTTCTTGTGCCACCATTTGGTTTATCTACCAGAAAACCTCGCCACTTCGAATTTTAGATTGCTGCTGTCAAAAGAGAGTACCAAGGATTTGAACCAGGAACCCTCCAACTCAGCTCTGAAAACGCTCTGTGTTACTTCGCCGCCCGTGTCATTAAGTAATGTATTGCTGTTTACAGTACTGTTTTCTCTTCTTTTGCTACCCTAAATTTCCACTTCCATCCCTTGTCCCTCTCCGTGGGTGTGCCCTCCTCCCACCTGCAGCGTTGGGCCAAATTCCTCGTCTTGAGTAGGAGAGAGTTTTCTGCGGAACGTTCTTGTGGTGGTGGTAATTCGCCTGGCTACTTGCTAGAAACTAGCTTGCACGTTCGTGGTAAATTTCTTGCTGCATCCTGGGGTAAAATTATTTGTTGTAGTTAAGCGTATGTACTTGCATGCTTGTGGAGTGAAGGGAGGTAGATGTGTGTTTGCTTGCGCGTCGAATGATGGGATGTTACGATGAATGTGTGCACTGCTGTGGATTGGGGTTTGCATGTGTGTGTTGGTTTTGAATGCGGTATTTCTTTTTTCCTTTTTTGGGTGGTGACCTAACACCCCCCGCCACACGCCCTTGCAGCGGCTTGCGGGGTATTATGTAGATGTAGATGTGTCTATACCACAGAATTGAAAAACGTATTTCCTTCGCGGATTTTCAGTCGGTCTATAGATAGGTCATTCAAATAAACTGCTAGGAAAAATGAATGAAAAAGCAGAAATAATAAAAATTTCCAATTAAATATTAAATGGAAAATCTTTTCTTTTCTCAAATAGCTTATCACAGCATTCAAATATCCACATCTTCCAGTTACGTAAAACGAGGCTTCAAGTTTTTTTTTTATTTTCGCAGAGTCGGAAGATAACTTTAAATATCACCAAGGTGCGTCTCAAACTAATTTCCAGTACACTATTATGTGCTTTAAATTATCCATACGGTTCTCTTTCGAGAAACCAGTTCACTGCTCCATAATAATAAGTGCATAAAAGATATATAAGGGCCCTAGGAAAACTCTGAACAGTAAGTTCTCCTACGTTGAAGTGTTTGCAACACGATGATCGTCAAATTATTGTCTAAAAGTTTGAAAGAATTATCCGCTTATAACTCTGAGAAATCCATGCACAAGATACCGTCTTGGAGAGGGCGCGAGGAAATTTTATTTGTTAATGAGGGACAAAACTCTCTGAAAATACACTAATTGAATTCATCGACATCTTTAAAACTGCAGGGTAATCCCTTCGCCGACAAGTTTTTTTGACTATTAGATCAACTTCTTGAGGAGCGTACCCATTTTCTTCGGAGCGATACATTTAACTTCTTGTAAAGTTTGGTGCGTTTTTCAGCTCTCATGTGGCGGACGAGATAAAATTTAATCCACCTTTAGATTGACTGTGTTGTTTCGTGTGCTGAACCTGCGCTTCATCCCGTTTTCTCATCTTGGCTACCGCATTAGCTTTGCAACCACAAAAAAGCAAATCCCATTTTCCTTTTAATCAACTAACTGCGATAATAGTGCATAACAAAACGCGGCACAAATTTTGTAGAAACTAATAATGAGGAAAAAAAATTACACTTCATCATTGATAGGATAAAATTATCTTTCCAAAAATTTTTCAACGAACAGATGGTTACAAGAGTAACTATCGCACTAAAAGCACGATTACACTCGGAAAAATGTATGCAGTAATACAAATAATCGCGGAATTCTCAAAATAAATATCAATAAGGATATATTGTCTTCCATTGAAAAAAAATGTGATTGTTAACAGAAGTCACACAAAATCCTGGGTCAATTATAGTTTCGTAATGCAATTATCCAAATGCACTCTTGTCATTAAAATGAAAAATATAATTACTACGGAGTACAGTATTCACGATCAAAATGACTGGTATATTGGATATAGAAAAGTATACATTTTTTCCAATGAATATTTTACCTAATCTACGATGATAAAGTTAGTCCGAAGTACTACAATTTGGCACTATTGGAACGAGCTATTTGAGATATGCCTAATAGTATGTGTACAAATTTTAATTTTATGAACGAGAAAAAGTTTTAATTCACTTCCAGGAGTCATTGCTGCAAATAATCTTTTGATCCCAATGAGGTATCTGAGCTCAATTCGCCCCCTCCCCCAGGGGTCGAATAAATAAATTTGAGCTAAAAAAACTCGGTGCTTGAGTTGACAGGCAATTCTGTTCATTTATCAGCAGTAGTTTAACAGGTTAGGCTAGGATTTCCGTGGATCCAGATTGAATTATTTCCTAACCCTGATTAACGCGAGGCAAAATATCCTTAAACTACATACTATATACAAGGGTGGTCTGAAAATTTTCCGACCTAACAAAGATACAAGACATTATTTAGGAAATTTTCTGAAATTATTTAGGTCGGAAACAGACCACCCACGTATCTCAATAAGTCAATCTTTAGCTCTCAATACTTCATACCTCTCTTAATTCCACCCAAAAGGCCTACTCTTTTCCTTCTTCGTATCTTATAACCCCCTTATTCATCCGATTACCTCTCAGTATATCATCCACTAGTCCTCCTTCGGATTTCTCCCAACAACCCATCCAACCCCGCCATGCCTGGTGCTCCCTTATTTGTTTTCCTCGTCGTAGACACCCGCATCTGGAAAGGCCCCAATTTACACTCTATCTTGTACCCAGAAACTACTGAATTTTCGAGTCATACAAAATTAATGCCATTGCAACTATGTGCTAGGCTATGGGGGAAATTAACCAAGCATACAAAACAGCATAGAACGACATAAACAAACGAAAAACCCCACTAAATGAAACTACATTAACTAATGACTCACACTGGCCGCAGATTTCACATAATTGTTACGAAGAATACAATTGGAGGGTTAATCTTGCTGGTTTCCTATTCTCGCAAATAATTGAGAATTATAAGAAGCTCAACTGCTTGCAGATTCAATAGTGTCTACTATCAGTAGACATATGTACGTGTTGTATATAATCGGTGAGTCTCTTCTGTTCCAAGTGATCTCTGCTTTCATCATCTACGAAACCAGCCTCCGAGTTGTGGGCTGCCTTCGGCCACGACGTTCCAAAGCAATCTCATCTGCGGAAATTGTTGTCGTCTGAATCTTGAGTCAGATCCCGACGACAACAATTTTAGCGCCGCGACCGAGTAGAGAAGAGAAAAATTATTTTCCCCTCTGTACTAGCAGCTGATTTCATTTTGTCATCACCCATCGGGAGGAGCCCGGAAATATCCGACCAATGAAATTACAAGTGTCACAGGGGAGAAATATTGCGCATGAAGGTGGGAAAAGTAGAAAGAATTTTGTTGCCCTAGTTTCATTACATGCAGCGTGGAAGAAAATGGTGCAACTTGTACTATCCCCTCCCGAGAATAGTATTTTTCACGGCTTTAGAAAAATAACCATTGAAAATATTTTTTTCAAACATTTTTTCCTGTTCCTAGATTCTTGGTTCTTATCGATCCTCGAAAACCGTAGTCCGAATAACTACGCTTTGGCACTATTGGAGCAAGCTATTTGAGATATATGCCTTATAGTACGTGTAAAAGTTTTAATTACGTAAACGAGTAAAAGTTTTTATTTCACTTCCGGGAGTCATTGCTACAAATAATATTTTGATCCCGATGAGGTATACCGAGCTCAATTCGACCCCCGAAGTGGTCGAATAAATAAAGTTGAGTTTCACAAACTCGGTCATATTTTGTCTAAATAATTAAGTATGAACATTCAAATCACAGTATAAAATATATAACCCTTTGGAAGACTACACATTTACTGTGAAAAGAAATCTTTCAATTAAAAATATGGAATTCCACAAAAGTTAAGACAAATATTATATCTGAGAAAGGGTATTTGAAGGGCGGAAAAGGTGATATTAAACAATTAAAGAAACACATCTACACCACATGGTGTGTTATTCACCGTTTTCCCTCAGTATGAAAGATGGATCAAAAGCGTCATGAATCCTAGCAGTACGTTTGGAAACTGTTAATGATGGAATTTATTCATCCGAAATGAATCGCTTGCACTATATTTTTGTTAGTAGTGATTAAAATCTGAAGTCTGTGATAGCCTGTTTTGCTTTCCTCCCTCAAACTAGTGTTAATACGAACAGGTTGATAAGTCATGATATTATTTGGTCAAAAAGGAATTTGGATTCACGGAATCTTACTATGTGATCCAGGAGATAGGTTGCTTATGTGAAAATTGATTGACTTCAAAATTCACTTAAGGTAAAAAAAATACAATCACTTCCAGTGACTTGAAAACTTACGTTGAGGAAGACCATCACTACCCAGCCACAAGGATGATATGTAAGATGATATCCATGACTTCAAACAGGTGTAGGCACCACACGTCGGGAATTGCATCATAAGGTGAAATATTCATCTACTTAAATATCAATTACCTCTTAGTTATAGAACAATTGTTTATAGACATATGAAGTAATATTATAATTTTCTTCGATTGTTCATTTGCCGAATAGTAGCGGACTAAAAATTAAAATAGTCTACTTTGTGATTTTAGTTGAAAATTGCGTTAAAACGATAATCCGACCAAAAGAAGATAATGAATGACTCGAAATATTTTTCCCTTAACTAGATAGGTACTGTTTTGATGCAATAAAACATCAAAGCTCGGAAATTCCATGTTTTCCTGTCAAAAACAAAGGCCTTATTTGGAGTTTCAAAGAATTTAATACTTCTGGCTGAATACCGGTTTTCAAGAATTCAATAAAATACCTGTCCCCATCCGGCTTAAAGAATTTCATATAATTTCACGGTTTATCAAAAACAGGATATTATTTCCGCTGTATTTCCATCCCTACACGTTTTTCGATAATATTCAATTTTACAGTATTTTGGAGACATGAATTGACAGATTGCTGACCCAATTAGAAATGGTACTATGGCGTGAAGGTTCGGGCGTCGACCTATGATAATCGCGTTTCAGAACTTGTGAAATGTTGAAAACAGGTAAAGGAAAACAGATAATAGGTTTTAATGTGCCTCATGGCTAAGGTGGTATCTCATCGCAAACTCAATATCGAAAATATTCCTCGAGACGGCACAGCAAGAATACTGGGTAGAGGGTTTCAAATCAGCGGCCTTCGCATCAACCGTCACCCTCCGCGAAAATCTGGTCGACTCATTTAAACCTTGAGGAAGTGGAAACGGGCTGCTACCAAAGTCACCCACACGCCAATTCTCACAATTAGAATTTACAAGGAGCATTTCATTGAATATTTATGAAATTATAATCACACAAAAACAAGGTTATGAGCAATACCACAGAGATCCAGGGTTAACTTTATATGGGTCCCTTGTTATTTTTTCCCACTGCTTATACACATGGTAATTTCTAAACTTAACACAAACCACTAGCTAGCCTTCAACAATTAACCTTTAAATTTACTGCTTTTAATAATACAAAAAATAAAATTCACGAGAACTCCCCCCCCCCACATGTGAATTAAAGAAAATTGTAAAATTCAATCCGCATCACGACGATTTGTACCATAACTTGAGGATATTTATGAGGTAAGTATTTTGCAATTAATTCATCAGCACTTATAATGATGCCGCAATGGAGCATCATAACGATCGTATTCTACCACAACATGTAAAATGTTTTTTTGGCGTGACTTGATGGAAAATCTTCATAGCTTCACAGCTTTTTCCTTTAAAGCTCCCAAAATTTAAGACGACGTTTCGATAGCTCAACTGGATAAAACACTCGGCCGGGCATCGAGGGATCCGGATTCGATCAATTGACCGGAGGGACCCGTTCAAGGCGAATAATTTTTACTCTCTGAAATTGTTTCATTGTACGAGCATTATTAATTAATGCTTGGAAAATGTTTGCTATGGCTTAAATGAGCTTGACTGACATCTTCTCGCCTCGGTTTTAACTGAGGTAGCGGAGGGAGGGAGCGATGAGCGGTCTCGTCCTACGGCCTGAAAGGAAAATACGACATGAAGCATAGCCGATACAACCGACCTCACGCCTACTGCTTCTTGGGAAGTGCACGCGTGAGAACTGCCTTGTAGAATGAATCACGGACACCCGACGGCCGCAGTGTTCTTGGGGAGACCTCACACTTTCCCGCCTACCTTTATTTGGGCCACCTCTCCTAATTTGGCATCCTCTGTGGAGAATGCATTTCGGGTTGCCGTGTCCTTCCCTAATCCTCGATGATCGCCCTATGCATTCGGTAGTTTGAGGTCTCTCTCGCATGACATCATGAAATTGACTATCAAAGGGAGCCGATGAATGCCTACGAATGGTCACGCATATATGAAAGAGAGAGAGAGAGAGAGAGAAGGAGATAACGGCATCAGTAAAGTTTCTGTGGCTCTAACGATATGTGGGATAAACTTCTGCGGCTTATTACTAGGCGCTATATTAAAAGGCTCATGTTATCCCATCCCAATCATACCCATCCAAGATAATCTCCACATCGAAGCGAAGCACATATCGTGTATTATTAACAGGTGTTTCCCATTGATGGGTATATCAAGGATATCAATATAAAGGTGCCGGAGGGATTTCTCCTTTTACTCAATAAAGGGGCAGAAGGTTCACCAAACTTGTTCAACAGAAATCACCCGAAAATGGAAATTTTGGGAATTTTCAGAGCAGAATAAGACATAATTTTTTTGTTGAGGAGTTTAGGGTGAAATTCAATCATTTTTGGCGTAAGAGGACAAATGTGAATGGTCATTTATTTTTTCTTTTATGCGTCTTTGACGATCGGTTCGAAAAAAAATCAAGGCAGTAAATTTGTCCCGATGATGTTATTTACAAAGATATGACGACCGATAAAACACGCAAAATAATTCCACGCGATTCAATTTCAAGAAAAATTTACGAATGGTGCACCAAGTGGGGTCTATGTAGTAAACATGAGGGAGTACCGCAAACTTAAAGTACTGTCCCAGTATACCAAATCTGCTTAAATATACTGTCTCTACAACAAAAAGTAACACTAAACTCATAGGTACACGTATTTTCTGACAGACATATGCAGAATTTAAATATGAATATAGTAGATTTCACATCTTCCCAAACATAAAATATAAACTGATCTTCACCTACGATTAGTATTCAGCAAAACAGAGCCATGGTCTTCTAAAAGTTAACACAAGATATTAAATATACCTTATGGATAATTTAAATCATTATTATTTTGACATTTTGTGTTGTTTTTAAATTAATTTACCGTGACAATTTCTCTGCAGATGTTACACCTGCAGAAAAAAGGTGTATATATACTTAAATCATCATATTTGCGTTTAGAATATAAATGGTCATTATTAAACGTATATGAATTATGATGTTTTAACCCCTGTAATTTTCTCGCTTCAAAATTCATATTCGTTGACAATGGAATTGAAATTAAACGCGAAAATATAAGGAAAGTGGAGCACACGCTGTTTTCACGTAATTACTCGCTGCACATTAAAGTGACGATTGAATCGTACATAGTGAGAAAAACAAATTAAATAACAGCACGGAACACAAATGAGAGCTTCGCGAGAGGCCTGTGGCAAAAGAATTGAAAGGTTTTTTGCATAGTACTGCATTTTTTACAAGATTTCTTCAAACAAAAAAGGTTGATTTTGTACTAACGACTAATTTCAAATTTGCTTAATTTGCTAATTACACAGAATACGAATAAAGCTAAAATATATACTGTTTTTTTTACTACGATAGGATCATGCGAGTTTTATTTAATAATTTTTAACATCATTACTAGGAATGATTTTCTGAAAATAATTAATTGGTTTAAGAATGACACCATTATTCCATGAACATTAAAAGTCATTAGTGTTTCAGAATTCATAGTGTTTGAGAATGCCTCCAAAAGAAGGCATTCTCAAACACTAATACCCTCATTAATTGAGAGGGAAATCCATAATTTAAAATTTCTAACCTTTCCGAAGAAAGATATTATTACCTGCAGTACACATTTAAAAAACGGTAGTCCGTCAACAGAAGGATGAAATAGGAGCATTAATTATAGCGAAAAAGTAATCATCTTCAACAACGTTAAGGCTTTTGAAGAATATTAAGTACTATAACTGGTTCCCTCCTACGGGAAGTGGGTGGAAGCAAAGCTTTTAGAGTTTTAAAAATAACTCGTATTCCAAAAAAAAACAAATTATAAACCTGTGATGAAAGCTACCTCTTTCGAAGAAAGCAAGAGTCACGAGTGACGGGCAACCAATTTCTCTTACCCCAATCACGAGTAGTACCTGTTACACGAGGGACAGGTTTGGCAGAGCTCGGTTTAGCACGCACAAAACATAGACTTCGCAGTGCTCACTGGCTGACTCCCGCTCATCCTGAGGACACGGATGCATCTGACCCGACTGCATTATCGGAGCTCGGAGATAGCACGGGCCGGAAAAGGCTCCGACCTTATCCGAGCGCCGGCAACATTGCCGACAAACAAAAGGTCGTTGAGGAAGGGCCATTAAAAAAAAAAGATCGCAGCCCTCCCCAGCATCCCCAACTTGCGTGTTGCATTCATAACTTCGGAGTCGACCGAGATCTAGCCGGAGGGGTTTGCGAGAGTGGTGGGACGGAAGGCGGAAGCGATTACAGATGCGAGAACGGGAACGTGCGAGATTCGAGGTCGTTCGTGAGGACCACGAAAATTAACATCGGGCGGTGAAATGCCGGGGCGGCGCGAGGAACGTTTAAATGTTTAACGCTCATTGGTCGACTGACGAGCCTAAATTTCCTAGTTAGACGGTCCGATGTGCTCTGTGGGGAACCATAGAGCATTTGAGGTAGAGGAGGGGGTGACCTGTCAATGAAATCAACTCTGTCTGGCATCAACGCTCTCCTCGCCTGTTTCCAATCGACTTTTATTGTTATCAGTCCGTGTTTTATTGTCGAACAGCTGAACGTATAGCTGGTCTGGAAAACCCCCTGGAATCAGATGTCATCTACGAATCTAGATTTAAAATATCATCAACTGAACTAATGCAAACTACTCGTATCTACAATCGCATCGCTCTTAAACTCCTGCCATTCCCCCTCAGCGGGATGTGATCGGGTTGTAGCAGATTTCGATTTATGGTCCTTTGGCAAGTTTAGATTAAATCACACCATTTAACATAGCAATACTGGCCGATTCCAAAGCTTAACCGTGTCTGCGAGCATTGTGCTGCCAGGGAAAATCTTCGAGACGCTCAAATATTGTCGGGAGCATAATTTTGAAATTTAAATCCATGTATCATAATCCATGTTAGTTCCATAATCACGTTCGCTCTTTTTGAAGATGTTCTGGTCCCCTCTTTTGTGCCGTGTATAGCATAACACGAAGCGAATTTATAAAAAATTTCCGAAGCAACATTATTCTGCATTATTTTATTCCAAAAAAATATCTCTTTTTGTTTTGCCCTGAAATAGCATGTCTTTTTTCGTTTTCCTTTCCTCCCAGTTCACTTCTTCCAACAATCACTCCGATCTCGAACCATCAATGAGGATTCTACTTTTTCAATCTGTCAACATTCTAAACGCGCGTTTTTTTAGTCACAAAATGAATTGTTTCGAGACTTTTTTAACCTCACATTTAAATGATTTACCTATATATTCCCTTTAAATGACCTCAGTAAAACATCTGTAATTACTCGTCAACTGAAGCGTTCATTCGCCATAAACCTTTTACCAAGTTTGTCTGATATATCTGACAAATACATTTGTAATTTAATTCAGGGAAACCTATAGTCATATTCTGAAAACCGTCACACCCGAACAAGGATTTAACGCCGGGTTTTTCATTAATTTTTTTAAAAACATATTTATTTTTAATTTTCAATGCCTATCCCAAAACTGTAGTGAAAATAAAACATGTCTCCTAGTGTTTCCCAGTTGACACTTTTCGTAATACATTTTTATGGATTCTATTTTGTTATACGTGGCCATAACACTATATCGTAGTTATGGAATTATGATGCACTATTTTGCAACATTTGATGGACTATTTTATTGTATTTGCAAAGAGCTGAGAAAATGTTTTTCTCCACTTCTCATCACATTTTTCTCCCGAAGTACATTCCCAATATAATGAAATGATCTTCTCTAATGCTCAGTATACTTCTGAAATTCCGGTAGGTTATGCGATAACTTTCACATTCATTGTGCTGCAATGGTAATTTACGGGACACAGGAAGTTTAGCACAATTTGAATATCCCTCAGGGTACTGAAACATGCATAGCAATTGAAAATTTATCTGAAATATGTTTTTGCATTGCTATTAAAGAATTCGTTATTCATGTATTTCCGGGTTAATACAAACTTGGGTGTGAGTGTATGCTACTCTGAGATAGGAAAAGTTTAGAAATATTTTTAAAATTCGTAAATTTTCCAATTATTCAATAGATCCAAGTTTTTTAAGAATGAGGGACATAATTTTAGTGACGGCATTTGAAATGTGGCACAAAACAATTCCTTCTACACCTTAACTTTAGAGCCATTTAAAGACATAAAAATCATCTTCAAGAAAGAAAATATTATCACCTTCCTGCAGATTTCCGTCAGTTGAAGTCCTATTCTATTAAATTTCTAAAATGCTCTTGTCTCCGTTCCTCAGCACGCAAGTCAGATTAGTCTCCTGTATGAATTAAAAGACTAACGCCGTTCCTCCGCGGTCAATTGGTAAACGAGTTAATGGTCCATGATCGAGTCCGGGGGAAGGAAAAAAATCGCAGTCGGTCTGCATAATTGGTTGTTAAGTTCCGGAATGAATATAAGTTCATTTTCTTTGCTTATAAATGATGCCTAAAGTACCCAATAGCGAAAAAAATTACTCTGTTGTAATCAAGGTTAATAAACGAGAGTAATCCGGCATAACTCGTGTAGAGTAAGTGTTACTTCAACGGCTATGGTTTTGGAAGATTCCTCATGGTTACTTAACACGCACATACATCTGACCTACCTGAACTCTATGTAAATGATGAATTTTTCTACCAACAATGGACGCATCAGTAAAATATCATCAAGACGAGGGACTATCTGGTTGAGGTTTGCAAGAACACTGGGTAGAGGTTTCAGAGGCACAGTTGAGTTGCAAGTACGCTCTCCTGATTCGGTATCTGCACACCTACCTAAAAATGTCGTGTATCGTAAATGCCCCATCTACGACGGTGGTATCTCCAGAAGAAATTGAAAATGCAACAATAGGCTGCAATCCCACTGGAATTTTTGTCCAACGTTTCCTAGAGTAGTATTTCACACTACGCATGTATGGTGGCTACGGAGTACTTCTTGTATTTTAAAGGTCTAAGATAACTCTTGATAAAAAATAAATTTGATGTTAATAGATTCAGAAAAAGATTCTTTTACGAGGAAGTGTAGGCACTTTTTTTGGGAGTTCTACATGACCATCCAATACTTGTAAACAATGATTTCCCGGAGACAATGGTAAAAAAAAGATACTAACAGGCAAAGGTTTCTAGGTTTCCTGTTGAAGAAGTTGTTTTCGAATTCTATCAGTCGATGTACCACCCAAATAAACAGATGGGCCATAGTATTCTAATCCGTTTATTACGCGTGCAAGAGAACAGGATGCGTTGCATTCAGACGCAATCGTCACCACAGAGGGATTCAAGCACTTTTTGCCAACCGAAATACACAATCATAACAAATTGAAACGTAAACATCCCTAAAATTTTTATTTGAAAAAGCAAAATTTAAAGTTCCGGAATTACAAATTCTGCATGATTTAGATGGTAATGCATGTGTGTCTATGTTTAAAATAATACATATTCACATTAATATAGCGTTAATATTTAGTGTATATAACATCAAATCATGTGCGAAATGTATGAAAATTACAGGGACAGCAAATACTCGTAGCAGCATTAGTGTCGTGGTGATAAACCAATGTGGGAATTTAAAACCAAAGTGTAAAATAAAGAATGTTTTCAAACGTCAAATATTAGTATTGTGATTTCTCATATCGTTGATTAATTATACACTCTAAATTAGAAGTATATACACAGTATATAAAAAAACCATAAACACAGTAATTAACCCGAAGGTCGGTTTAGTTGTATATGTTACACCAATAACTAAGTTCAATTGTATGTTCAATACATTTACGTAGACGCAATATTAAATGTGGTGAAAATTCTTTAATCATAAGATGTGCTGATAATTTAATATTATCCTTATCAATCCCGCAAAACTTATTTTTAAAATACAGAGGGCTTTTACTAAATCATACAGTAAATTGACACATGTATTTTTATTTTTAAGAGCAAGTATTATAAGATGTTACTAATTACAGTACTAGGCGATCATTAAAAGGTCGTAATACTTTGTTGCATTAGCATTAATTAAGCCAAAATTATTAAGAAATTTAATATGTTACTGCTGATATTTACTTAAAACTTCAATTATTTTAAGACTGCATTGACGTCGAAGATAAGTTTTGAAAAAAATTTTAACAACAAATTCAAAATAAATCAACTTCGGTTTTAGGAAAATAAAAATAATAAATCAACTGCCCGCACGCCTGGTGCGCAAATGGAACAACTTTGGAAGGATTTTCTATGAATGTATCCTCATACAGGAATTAGTTCTTATCATAAGTTTTGTGGATACATTTATTTTTGATTATCTAAATATATTTTTAATTAATAATGCCAATACTGGACTAATAAACAACACATGATGTTTAAGGTATACCATCTCCTATCGATTATGTATTTCTGAGACATACATTTCCAACTAATGTCACAAGGTCCACTTAGAAAAATGTATTCTAAGAAATATACATATGAATTCAATTCATTACAAAAGGATATGTACATTAATGTATCTCAAGTTATTTTCTGAGGAATATATTTCCAACTTATTTTATAGAATACATTTTATACCTAGCCATGGAAATAAATGTCGCTACGAGAATACATTTCATATCCATTCATGGGAATACAGGTCTCGTATTAAGCACACTTTTATGGGAATATACGAGTATTGGATATCCATTCATATGGATAGATTTAAAATCCATTTATGTGAATAAATTATGCATGAGTTTGATATAATTATATTATTAATGCATCTGGAGAAAGTATCTGAAATTTATTTACTGATGCCGAGGGTATTTCCTACTTAAATTAATTAAGAATGGATTCTTTAAATGTAGCCACGATGCATGGAGATGCAAATAAATTAATCTATTTTTAATACAGTTTTTCCAACGCCTTACGCTGTAACTATGGTTAGTTGTTCAGAATGAAGGATTCTGGTATCTGAGTATAGACAGCTATACGATTATTAAGTCGAATTTGCAAGTGAATGGCAAAAGAGCTTTCATAATCCATGAGCAATTTTTCCAGCTCACGGAGCGTAGCGTAACTTTCCCGGAAACGCAATGGAGCGTTGGAGAAATTCGTTAATTTAAAGCCCTGATTTTCCTACCCATGGGAGTAAGAGAAAGAAAGAAGTTGCTTCAGATTTAAAGGGCGGATTCCAGTTCAAAGTTCGTGTAGTGGAAATCATTCTCCATGGTTACCGTTTTGCAAGTGCCAGAATATCAGGCATCGAGATTCTCTCTTAAGATTGCATATCTTATTATGGTTACGCCTAAATGAACTTAGATTGGGATAATACAATCCTCTGGAGAATAAGAGCTATGATTTTTCCTAAATTAGGGGTTTTTTAAATTTAAATTTAAAATTTTTTTAAAATTAGGGTTTCTGCAATGTTGGCTAAAGAAACACTGGGATATCGGATGTCTTCGTTGATTATGAGGGAATACCCAAATCTCCGTTATTCACATCGGATACTGACTCGCCTCCAAAACATTTAAATTCAAAACTTCCAAATTCAAGACTTTCCCATGGGTAACATTGCCATACAATAGCCCGAAAAAATTACGTATCCCACCACAGAGCACCTACTTATAATTCACAGCATTTCTTGCGATGATGGGGGATGATGATGCGATGAAGGAGAGCAAGTTTCACGATCTTAGAAGAAGAATGTAGGGGTTAAAATATTTGTAACTACGGTACTCAACCAATCCAAAATTTGCATGTCAGACCAAACTTCTAAGTGCGAACGATGAACAAGATGATTACTTTCGTCCTAGTATAGTGTTAGGAGCGTTGAAAACTGAAAAAAATTGTCCCTATCTCATACTATGAAATAGCAAGCCTTCAAACGTAGATGGTTGCAAAATTCCCTGAGAATTTGAGAGGATTTCGCATTTATTTTGGAGCTTCGCAGCAAATATGACTTTTTAGCTAGTATCCTAATTCCCTTCCCTCAACAACGTGGAAAGTGGGTTTGTGAATCAAACGCCTCAAGAACAGGGGAACCACTTTATTTCCCTTCAGTCCCTCTAGGGCTCTACAATGCAGAAGCCGAACGGCTTACCCACTAAGGCGTCAGGTCGCATTTTAATGACTACGAAAATGGAAACTGGATAATCCTGTCCCAATAATTCATTTTTCATCTCGCCTTCCCGGAACGCATGACGACTCCAATACACCGCAGCGAGGTCCGCTTTCGACCTTCGGCAGAGACAGGATTGAATTAGGAGCTTTTTTAATGATTTACTCTCTGTGATTTCCTTTATAAATTACAAATGGACACATCACACCCAGCACATACTTGACCACTTAATTCCCCGGGGCACCTTACCTAACTTAATTAATGACACTTATAGCCTTCTCTAAAAAAATTCGAAATATAATCCGACCATGACCCTTGCAGCTAACATAAGTGCATGACACCTATTAATAATCCTATTATGTCCTTAACATACGCCATTGCCCTATTCTTACTCTCCACTCAACCCACTTTATCAACACCAGGATTCATAGGGACAATCATACTTATTTGGGCTCCTAAACACGTCTTTTTCCAGATAGGTAAACTAATAACAACGCACGTTTACTATCCCTACCATCTAGTTTATATTATAATAAGGTAATCTACCGGTTAAGGTAGGTTTTTGGATGGACACAACTACCAAATAAATATTTTCTGACTCCAAACAAAACACAATCCAGCACCATACTCTACATCAAGTCCCTCTTCATCTCTGTGTACTTCCTTCCTCCCTTCATCCCATCTAGCATTCCTATCCTGTTCCTACCCTTTCTTCGTTTGCCTATCATTCTCCCCTCTATTACAGTCTTCAACATCCCACTGCCGGACAATACGTACTTCATTCATTTTCCTGCCTCCATAGGATTTCTTTCAACAAATCCCTGTCCTCGCCCACCATAACTAGTACTTCCTCGTTTGTTTTCCTTTCGGACTATTTCAGCTTCTCCATTCTTCTACCATATAGTATATCTAAGGTAATGACCACTAACCGACAGCGGAGTAGTAGTCATGGGAACAGGGCTAGTCAAGTGATTACATTTATATTCCATAGAAATCATAAAAACAGTGACAATATTTGTACTATTGGCTAATAGTAATTAAGATAGGATTACTTTTATTTTTATCAACAATCGAGGGATCCCGTCCTCCTGGGCGTGTCTAATAAACATGACGTGGCGTAAGGGGTGGGCGAAACTAAAAAGACGCGACACGTCGGCAAAAGCCTCCCCTCATCTCTCTTTACCCTTGCAGCGAGCCCCTGAGTCGAAATCTCAGGCTCTAACTTGTGCAAAGGTTTGATCTTCGCACTTACTCGCCCGTCTTTGGGTGGAGAGTGTGCCGGTGTGGATCATCTCTCGTCGCGTGAGACGTATTCTTTGTTGCTCGTGAAAAGAGGGAAATTTTGCCGTCGTATTTAACCTCTTCATTTCACACCTCCCCTTTTTTCTGCTCACCTGATGTTTAATCAAAAAAGGTCCAGACGACCCTCACCTGCCGATTCCTACCCAGTGTTTCCACAACATCCATATTACTCTGCCTCGGGCACTAGACCAAGTCTTAGGAGTGAAATATGGATTTGTCTCCCTCTCCGCGATGCACTCTCTCTCTCTTCCAAGGTTACTAATGTTTCAATGGGAAGGTGAAGGTGGCCGGTTCCATCTTTGAATGCCAACTTTTCCATATTGCTCCACTTGCACGAACACGATCCCAAAGTTTCTTTGATATTTATGATGAGAAAAGATGGTTGCAGGATTTATCTTTTAGAAAGTTTCAATCGAGGTCCTCTAATAGTGGATGAGATTTTCAAGGTTTAAAAGTTTAAAATTTAACTCTTTGAAGTTGAACTTTCACAGTAAAAGCTGGTATAAGTTTCTGCTCGTCACAAAGACAACATTTAGTTTTAATACGTGTCCAAAACACTAAATAATTTTCAAGTAATTTTGCTTGAGATTAAAAGACGTCGCAACAGTTTTTAATGAAAGAAATTGCAATATATGATTTTTTCAGGTTTAACTTTGTAGAAATATTTATCACTGAAGTAAAAAACACTTACTTTCCACCAAGTTGGACGAAAGTTCCACCAAATTTGGTGGAAAGATACATTTTTTTACTTCACTGAGAAAGAAATTTCCTTAACGAACAAACAGATATTTTCTATTTCACTTAAATAAATGGGCTGGGATGTTGATTAGGCACTCAAATTTCTCGGCCAAAATAAAAATTCGTAGAGTCGAATTTAAAAACAATGAACTGTGGTTAAAACTCTAACCTCTTTATGAAAAACAGGATACATTCGAAGGAAAAATGCAAAGTACGGGAAAAGCTCGAAAAAAGGAAAATACCAAGTAAAGGAAATTCCTGAGAACGCAAAGGAATACAGCGGCGCCACGAGTTTCTTCTACTAACTGCAGTCAAACTGCTTAATTACTCATCACTAAACGTTCTTGATCTTGATCCTCGATCAATTTAGCGGATGGGACGGGACGGGCCGTCGGAAGGCATCGCAAAGGAATCGAGTCAATTAAGATGGGGAGGGAGGCAGCGAAAAGCCCTCGAGGAGATGGGATTCGAGCGTGGGATAATGGGAGGGAGGGAGATGGAGTTTGAACACCACGCCACAACGCAAAAAAGACGTGTGCGCACGTACTCTCAGTCGGCTGACACCGGCCCGAGGCGACCTTGGCGAGGGCTTGTTGAAGGCTACGAAGGAATTAAGGAAGGCCTGCACCAAAAATAGAAAGAGCCGAAATTTCTTCTCTCTCTCTCGCCACATCTTCAAAACCGCGAAGTGGTGATTTACACGTGCTCCCAATCGTTTTCATATTGATTTTATTCCGTTTTGTCTATCATGGCTAGTATTTCACTTTACTCGTACTAATCTGACACCTACAGGGGATGTTTGAAGACAAGAACCGGTTCCAGAATCGCATCCACTTTCCTCATTCTGCCGTTCTTTTTCCCGCGCACCTAGCGAGGTGATGTCCTTCGCCATTTCATTACGTGAAGAAATTTGGCGGAAGCGAGAAAAGTATCGAAGCATTGTACACGTATAGCAAACGTCGTGGAAACATTGCGAAAATATAATAATTTTCCACAGAGTATTTTGGAATATCAAGGGTTTCAAAATGCCAATATCAGGAAAATACCGAAATAAAATTTCCTCAATGTGCAACTAGTGCATTCAACCAATGAAAGACTATTCATGAAAGAAAGGGAAGAGTTATAGGTATAATTACTATTGCATGTTTTTGGTTGGCAGTTTAGGTGTCTGTTTGCGCTATTATATATACGCACAAATCACTAAGTATCTTACCGAGCTAACAATGATAAAACTAGCATGTTTGAATAGCGTGTGTTATGATGAACTCAAGAATATTCGTAAATAAACGTTTCTCGTTTTTCTAATAAATTACACTAAAATTCACATATATTATTTATGAATTCTTTAATACCATTGTAATGCAGTGTGAATACGTCAATAATGACTGTGTTTGTGTGCGTGCATGGGTGTTTATACTCAATTTGAATGGCGAGTTTAAGAATGTGCCTTTTACATTTATATCATAAAACTTTGTCCTGTCCCTAGGTTTACATTTAAATTCAAAGCGTGAATTACTTTCTGGACAGCCCTCGTATATCCATATTAATGATTCTATATATAAGTATATGTATGTATGTGTATATATGCATACGTTTTCATGACATATACACATATATAACCATACTGATGTAGACTTTTTTAAACATAGAAACAAAGAAAGGACACAGGACACTCACACATGTAGTTGACGTTCTCTCCGCTCTTCCCGAGAACGTCATTCTGATGACGACGGTCGTGCCGGTGAAACGTCAAAACTACATGTGTGTCTCCTTTCTTTGAGTTTCTATGTTTTTAAAATATAAATCTGTGTTTATATATATATATATACGTATATGTATATATATATATATTTATTTATTTATTTACCTCTCTCCGCTCTTCCCGAGAACGTCATTCTGATGACGACGGTCGTGCCGGTGAAACGTCAAAACTACATGTGTCTCCTTTCTTTGAGTTTCTATGTTTTTAAAATATAAATCTGTGTTTATATATATATATGTATACATATATGTATACATATATATTTATTTATTTATTTATGTGGGTCGCGGTAGTCCAGGGGCTAGAGCGCTGGACTACTGACCGGAGGGACCCGGGTTCGATTCCCGGGCAAGGCACTCTGGGCACCTGCAGCTCCACCCAAACTAGTTTTTTCGGGCACCAGATCCTTCTGGGAAACCATAACCGGCACAGGGAAAGGAACTGGCCCCCCTACCCTGATGTGTGAATATTCACACGCCATCGGGCCTAGTACATGGGTGATCTCTACCATCACCTACTAAACCGACCTTCGGGTTGATCACTGCGTTTATGGTTATATATATGTATATATATATATATATAAATATATATATATATATATATATATATATATATATATATATATATATATATATATATATATATATATACATATATATATACATATAAATATATATATATATATATAAATATATATATATATATATACATATATATATATATAAATATATATATAAATAATATATATATATATATATATATATATGTACTGAAATGCCATTCTCGTAGTTCAATTTGCCTTATCATCAGGGGTTTTTAGAAACCCAGTCATTTGTGTATTCCGGTCTCTCACACCCTGATTCCGGTAATCTCCCTGATCTGTTCCCTTGCACTCGCCTGCGATTCTCTATACACTAAATGCTATATAATTGCCTGGCTTGAATGACTAAAACTTTCATTTAGAATATATATCTCAATTTTCCCCTAAATTATCTCTATGATTGGCGTACTAATTGCAATATCGATAGCACAATTAATTTTACGTTCCTCAATAGCCGATCATGGGAGAGTCTGGTCTCTATCCAGGTTGGCCCTCCTGGCAATTTAAAGACAGAATTTTATCTCAAGAGTTTTGAATATCATTCAATTTTCTATCGTCCCAGTCGATTGACCAAGGATTTGGGCTGTCTACCTTAGCGCAAAAGCCGTTTAAAATCACATGTATTTCGATTTTTTTCAGCGGATTCAAATTTTTAGTCTCTATTATTTCCGTGTCTGCTACATGTGTTATATAACCTTAAAACCAAATCATATTTTCATATCACGAGTACAACTACGGCAAGTTGAAGTCACATGGCAAAAGACATAATACCAGGTTTTCAGTTTATATCACACAATGTGCGGGATTTTAGAGTCCAAATGCTTTGATTATCTGTATAAATATTGATAGAATATGAAAGGAAGAATAAAGACCATGGATGACAACGGATATGAAATCAGGTTGTTATTAAATTTGTTGTTCGGACTCCTAAGTAAGGAAAATATTCCCATTTTTTACTTTCTTGAACCTTGAAGTCTGAAGTAATCGCATAACGCAAAAACCACCTCTAAGCAGTATTACCAATATAATATAACGGTAGACATTTCATTTTTTTTAAAGGTACCCCATTTGATTAGGAGTCCAAGAGGTGGTACACTAAAAAAAGTGTATATGCCCCATTTTTTATAGTTAGGGGGTTTTCAAACGTCACGTATTCAGCTGCCGACGTTTCCATGACTAACTTCACCATCGTCCTCGGAGCGTTGATTCCGGGTCATCCCGACGGACTCAGTATCAATGCACTGACGACCATGATAGGGTTAACCATCGAAACGTCGGCAGATGAATACGTGACCAGGCGGAAAACCCGCAGATTTCACTTGAATTGCGCATCGGGAAAATAACAAATCCTGCACACACACACATTTGTACTGAAATGCCAATATTTGATTCCAACCAGTTTACACTTTCAAATCGTAGGTCAATATTGGAAATTGAACCATTTTTGCAACTCCGACACACGACGTAATGTTGACACATGTTTGCCTGAATATAGAGGCCGGTAAACGTTGAAAAATATAGTTGCTCGTAATGGTAATTATGATACCAATTGCTGCTGCTCGGTTTAAATTTACAGGAACTTAGAACACGGTATTACTGGAGCAGAGTAATTTCTATGACTACTTGATCCTGAGATAGATGGAGCAACACTATATATAAATGGAAGATTTTATTCTTCATAAAATATAATCCAATAACGTTGGATTGATACTACGCGATTGATTCATGAACATCGAATGCGCATTTCGAAATTAAAACTCCAGCATTCATGCTTGCGGAATTCTTATTCAGTAAGAACTGAGAGAAAGCAGGCAAAACATCGATAAAAGTACTTACTGTATAAGCATGCTGATGCAAACAGATCCTCTCTCTGTCCACTTGAGTGGGGGTAGATTTCAAAAATGTCACCTCAATTCCGTATAGTTCGTTTACACACGGTTTTGGCATATGTTCCTTTCATTTGAATCGTCGATGGAGTTGTCAAGTAAAGTTAATCTTCTGAAACGTCGTGTGAGGATTCTGGAAAGAGAAAATACACAAAAACATTAAAAACAATCTTTCATTAGCAGGCGGAAGGCGTTAGTGAGGTCAGAATTATGGAGCACGTGGATGTGTTAATTATAAACTTTTAGTCACTCGGAAAACTTTTCCTTCCCACTGCTCAGCTAGACCACGTTGTTAGCGCGATCTTGAGATGTCATCTGGATGTGAGACATTTATTGAGAAACCGGTGACTAAGAAAGCCCACAGGGTTGAAAATAATCACATTGAGATGCACTGTAGGTCAAATGAGATGTCTCCCGAGTTGCGATGCACATGAGTTGAGCTTATTCCATGCATCAAAATTTAAAAGAATCTATTCACGTAAGGATTTCCTTTAATTATAGAAATTTCAAGGACTAATTTTTCGATGTTTCAATTACACTATTAATGTAATAAATCATTATCTAGAGGGAAGTTACTACCATTCGATCATTATTAGGTTCAAATTCCACGATATCACGCCTGAAACTACACAATTTGCTAATTTTTCGAAGTAACCCATTAAATTTTGGAACTTGAAGTAAGCGCCTTAGATGCATACTGCAAGATAAATGTTAAATACGCGAAGTACATAGCAACTAGTACTTATTAGAAGTCACCATCACCTTTTCAACGAGGAGCCTTATTGTGGCAGCCATTGGCCTCTCTCCATTGCTATGCTTTTCAGTTCATTGTAGGTTGTTACTCCCATTGTACTTCTTATTTCATCCATAAATTTCTTTCTTGGGCTTCCTCTTTCTTTTGTTCCTATTATTTTTCCCTCCATTATATTTTCCAAGAAGTTCTTAAGTCTGAGAACATGTCCACCATATTTTATTTTCCTTTTCTTCATCCCTTTTATTAAATTCCTTTCCACTCTAACTCTTCTCAATACTTTTATGTTATTAGAATTATTATATTAAAATAATTCACTGAGTGAAGTCTTCCCGAGACTTCCGCTGAGCTCGAGTATTGTGCTCTCCATTTTTGCAGTTTCCTTGCATGAGTTTTTCGTCGTTTTCGACAACAGTGAAAAGCGAAAGACCAGAAAGGACTTAGCGAAAAAAATTGTGAGAAAACTCCAAGCCCATAAAAATTATATCACATTGACTTAAAATATTCAAGAGTCAAACAGTATGAAACGGGAGGCAATCTAGTAATTGCTAGTTTAATAATTCATTTAGCTTGATGGTAGTGGAGAACAGAAAACATTAATTGATACATGTCTAACTATAAATAAAATATGGAAAACTTTTTGGCAATTGCGATGATTAGGGGTTGACAAAAGCAGCGTTGATTTAGCCACTCGGAAAGGAGAAAATAACTTTACTACACTGCCTCATGTAAAATATTTACCCAAAAATTACGGTAAAATGGCCCTTAATGCAGGAGCATTGTGTTCACTCTCTTTCCCTTACCCAGTTCAGTTTACTCCTGATTTCACCATCGAACATCTATCAATTAAGAATTCAGTCTGATTTAAGTTGATTTTTCTGACATGACGAGTGAACCTCATAAGTACTACGTTGGAGCATTCATATCAAGATCATGTCAAAAATGCTTGCAAAATTCGTACAATCCATATTTTGTTAACATTATATTCAAATACATAATTTATAAAAAAATAGGTTAGGAACAAGAGATAAGAAACAACTTTCTACGAATGTATACGAAGATAAATAATCATCCTGCAGTCTATATAAGTAATAATTTGCCATACCAACGTATTTATCAGTTGGGAATTCTAACTTAATTCACTTAATTCATTTTAGAATGTGCCGATCTGCTTGACGTTTAGATAAGAAATACTTTTACTACTAAGTGCCACGTACCAATAAAAGAGTGCAAAATACGAAGTTATTTTTCACTTTGGACGTAATTTTTACAAAAATTATTGAATAGAAAGTCTACTTTTACTATGAATAACAGAAATATCCACTGAGCCACGCCCGAAACTGAAAGTTTAAGAATTACTCAAAAACTGTATAAGATAACACCAATAAATTAGAGTTTACGTTCATCATTTTATGCTTTTCAATTTTTATAAAGAAGGATCTCGAGTTTCTACATCGATTTGTCGGTTTTCATCAGAAAAGCCATATGCACCTTCTCTTTGAATGAACCATTGAATATATCTCTCTTCAATGTATCGATGGGAGGGGAGGGTGGTGTGCCATGACCTCGGAATAACCTCTTTGCTCGGGAGAAAAATATTCCAACGGTTCCCTTCTGGATCCGATGATGACAATTCTCAATCGCGCCGGAATGTGCCCGATCCGAGGATGGGACCGCTAGACGTGATCGGAGCTGACCTTGCGGCCTAGGGAAGATTGGTGCAAATAAAGGTCAGGGCGCGCCCACACACACGAGCTTACGTGACGTTTTCTTCGGACGTTCCATGGTGAGTGGTAACCCACGTTTCTACCTTATGGACCTGAGAAAAAAAATGAAAAAAAAAGGTCCACTGCCTGCTACCTTTCGCACCAGGGAAGAGCTGGCCGTGATGATTTCGGTCGGTGGCTTTTACCACCCACCCCATAGCCGTAAACCTTGCACATCCATACTCAACGTTCACCCTACGCGAACCCACGTCTTCGGTGAAAACGTTGGGTAACCCTTATATTGTTTCCTCTCAAGGAGCGGAGAGAGATATTTCCACGGGGGTGAGGTGGGGGGGAAGGGGGGGGATTTTTTTCAAAAATAAGTCCCCGAGGAAAAACACAAGGCACACGATTTCGCAAAAAAAAGATGAATTTTTTTCGTTCTTCTCCCAAGGGGTGAGGGGAAAGAGGTGAGACCGAAAATAAATCGACGACTTCGACGAAAATAAATCGACTTAAGGGTTTCAACGAAAACGCTGGTTTTCGGATGACTTGGTAACAGGTTCTGACCCTTTTCCATGATCATGTTCCACGGAGCGTTTACGCGCCTTTATCCATGTATCAAGTTCGATCTTATTAAAAAGAAATTGTTTACGACCGAGTATATATTTCCAGATATTTAAAATCAATAAATGACTTGGGTTTTTTCATTAATAGTTTTCTACAAATATTCAATTACCGCTAGGTTTAAAGTATTCACAAAAAAATCCGAATTTCTATATGACACTAAAATTCATTAAAACCCTTTGTGAAATGGGAATTTTTAATTAGCATATTTTAAAAATCACATGCATTAAAATTTCTAAAATTATTTATTTTCCAAAGAAGATGCATGCTTCAAATGTCACTCATAAAATAACAGATTACATTCGGCCATTTTTATCGCAAGCCTAATGGTGCTACCATGTACCACTGTAACAACATTGTTTTAAAATCTATGGCACTGAACTCAAGGCTATATCTAAAATTAAGCATTCCCAAAAGAACTACAGCACAAATTTTATCTAAAAAATAAATTGTCATTTAGACGATGCACAAAATAATCCTTTGCCCCCAATGTAAACTTAAGACAGTTTATTATTATTATTAGGTAATCTACCGGTTAAGGTAGGTTTTCGGATGGACACAACTATCAAATAAATATTTTGTGACTCCTAAGAAAACCTACTCTACATCAGGTCCCTCTTCACCTTTGTGTACTTCCTTCATCCCTTCCAACATCCCTATCTTGTTCCTGCCCTTTCCTCGTTTGCCTAACATTCTCCCCTGCATTACAGTCTTCAACATTCCACTACCGCTCAATACGCCTTTCATCCATTTTTCCTGCCTCCATAGGATTTCTCTCAACAAACCCCTCTCCTCACCCACCATCTCTAGTACTTCCTCATTTGTTTTCCTTTCGTTAAGAAAGACGGTTACGAATTTGATTATAAGACCATTCTGCATTTCTGTATATTCTGTCACGAAAATTGGCACACGAAATGGTCGTCAGAATCAAAAAATAAACACGCCAATAATGGTGGAACATACGTCGTTGAAACTTCTGATGTGGTTCTCTTAAGTAGCTAATCCGGATCTCAGGGCATAGAGCGTAATAGATAATTCTTTAAGTCGAGTTCGATTTTAAAGTAACTCCGTAGGGTCGGAATATGATAAAGATGCGATTGGTGCCTGCGTAAAAGAATTTTACGGTTTATACAAACATAACCAGCCAAAAACGCCAAGGAATATTAACTTACAAAAAAGAACGCATTAATATATTCCTACTATTTCTAAAGTCGCGAAAAACTTCAATTCATGCGAATGTAACTTCCCATTAATTCAACATTTATGTATTATCTTTTTGGAGAGAGCTGTTCTAAGCTACTCCTTAGAAGTCAACTTTTAACCGCGCAATAGCACCTTTTTTCTCGAGGAGAATAATAGATTTCATGCCCCTCGCACTTTTTATATTTCTAGGACTCATTCTCTCTGGATGAGAATAGAGTGGATGCCTCGTTGAAATATACTGCCCATTCAAATCGCATCTTATGAGTCCCCGCACGCATCTTCCATGACAGTGAAACATGCTTTTGCTATCCGCGCGAATCGCTGAGCGTCGCACTTTGCACGGGCGGATGGGATAGCATCGTGCGCCGGGAGGGTATTACAGTATCACGGAGGAATCTCATTCCTCCTGCCTCACCCCCCCCCCCCCACTGATGCTTATTGCCCGTGCTTCGTCATCGCGTAATAAGTACCCGTGTATTGCCCGTGTACGTTTAAATATTGACGCAGCTGACTTCCAACATGCGGGATCCGAGTCTCGGCTTCCCTTTAATTACTCCGCAGCGAAACGCTTTGCACGCTTTGTTTCCTCCGGGTGCCTAAACGCGCGTGTCGTGCACTGTTCGCGGTCTCTACCCCTTCCGTCTCGGATATATGTTTTTTCGTGTCCCGTCTCCCGACTTTTTTTTGAGGATTTTTGACCCCTATGGGAGAAGAAACGGAATGAACTGTTTCGGGATTTTCAGCACGCACAGCCCTCCGACCTTGTTCCAGACGCTGCCCTTTAAGGAACACCCTCGATAACATTTAGGTGTACATGGAAACGATTTAGTTGAACCACTCACTTTTGATTGATGTCCAAACAATCAGTGGTTAGACCACTTTTCGGAGTTTAGGGCACTTTGATTGATACCCCTTTATTTCCTCAATGATTGTGGCAACCAAGTAAAGAAACACTAGTTTTAGAGCACCTCTAAGGATATACGTGCATAAACATATGCACACTACTCAAGCCGTACCCTTTCGTGTTAGGTTACATTGAAAATTCAGATTACAGGATTTATCAGAAAAACTTTCTCTTTAATCCATTTCTCTCGCGCTATACGTCCTCACGGAGGAGGGAGTTGATGACGGGGACGTTGAGTAGGGATGTTAAGACAAGACTCGTAAAAACTCTGATATGGAGCGTAGCTATGTACGGCGCGGAAACGTGGTGACTGAAGCAGGAGGATCGACGTAGATCGGAGGCTTTTAAAATGTGGGTGTGGAGAAGAATGAAGAAGGTGAAATGGACCGAAAGGAAAACAAATGAGGAAGTACTGGAGATGGTGGGTGAAGAGAGGGGTTTGTTGAGAGAAATCCTGTGGAGCCAGTAAAGATGGATGAAAGGCGTATTGAGCGGTAGTGGAATGTTGAAGAGGGTAATAGAGGGAAGAATGTGAGGCAAGCGAGGTAAGGGTAGGAACAGGATAGGGATGTTGGACGGGATGAAGGGAGGAAGGAAGTACGCGGAGATGAAGAGGGACCTGATATAGATTAGTTTGCTAGGTGGGTAGTCACAAAATGTTTATTTGATAGTTGTGTCCATCCAAAAACCTACCTTAAACGGTATATTACCTAATAAAATAAATAAATACGTCCTCACATACTTCGTCTCAATGTTTCATACATCATCATCGGTTACTGAGGCTAATTATAGTTGCTCATTTGAGAAACTCTTCGATCAAGTTCACTCACTACCTTCCTCGTAGTAGTTTTAGTTATTAGGAGAGGTGACCAATAGCTGAGGCCATTTGCGCCCTAAAGGAAGGATTGGAATGGAGGAAGGGTGGAGAGAAACCCGGCGTCGGCATTAGCCTACTCTGATCGAAAGGCACCAAAGGATCCGTATCTGAACGTCCTATCCGACGGACGGCGCACTCACTTAATGTGCTCTCATAGCACCTAAAGTACGGATCGGAATACCACTAAAAATAAATTTGCCCTCTACGGATTTCTAATTTGGACCCTCTGAGTGGAAAACCAGCACATTAGCCACCGCAACATCCCGAACCCCCTATCCCTTTCTCTGTAACCGTATACTCCTCTCTCCAAAATCTGTTTGGTGATTGCTATCATTCTCTAACACATGAGAGATAAGTAAATTATTTGAAAAGAAAAGTCAGATCGATAAATTTAAACACACATACATATAAGGTAAGGTAATCCACCGATTAAGGTAGGTTTTTGGATGGACACAACAACCAAATAAATATTTTGTAACTCCTAGCAAAATATAATCCAGCACCATACTCTACATCAGGTCCCTTTTCATCTCTGTGTACTTCTTTCCTCACTTCATCCCGTCCAACATCCCTATCTTGTTCCTGCCCTTTCCTCGTTTGCCTAACATTCTCCTCTCTATTACAGTCTTCAACATTCCACTGCCAATCAATACGCCTTTCATCCATTTTTCCTGCCGCCATAGGATATCTCCCAACAAACCCCTCTCCTCGCCCACCATAGCTAGTACTTCTTCATTTGTTTACCTTTCATATACATACATATATATAATTCTATATATTTCTTAGTATATATATATATGCGGGTTGCGGTGGTCTAGTGGGTAGACCGTTAGACTACTGACCGGAGGGTCCCGGGTTCGATTCCCGGGCAAGGCACTCTGGGCACCTGCAGCTCCACCCAAGCTAGTTGATTTTTCGGGTACCAGATCTTCCTGGGAAACCATAACCGGCACGGAAAGGAACTGGCCCCCCTACCCTGATGTGTGAATATTCACCCGCCGTTGGGCTTGGTACATGGGTGAGCTCTACCATCACCTACTAAACCGACCTTAGGGTTGATTACTGTGTTTGTGGTTTTATATATATATATACATATGTATATATATATATATATATATGCATGGAATATATATATATATATATATTATTAGGTAATCTACCGGTTAAGGTAGGTTTTTGGATGGACACAACTATCAAATAAATATTTTGTAACTCCAAACAAAACCCAATCCAGCAACCTAAACTACATCAGGTCCCTCTTCATCTCTGTGTACTTCTTTCCTCCCCTCATCCCATCCAACATCCCTATCCTGTTCCTACCCTTTCCTCGCTTTCCCAACATTCTCCCCTCTATTACCTTCTTCAACATTCCACTACCGCTCAATACGCCTTTCATCCATTTTTCTTGCCTCCATAGGATTTCTCTCAACAAACCCCTCTCCTCACCCACCCACCATCTCCAGTACTTCCTCATTTGTTTTCCTTTCGGTCCATTTCACCTACTCCATCCTTCTCCACACCCACATTTCAAAAGCCTCCAATCTACGTCTATCCTCCTGCTTCAGTGACCACTTTTCCGCACCATACATAGCTACGCTCCATATCAGAGTTTTTACGAGTCTTGTCTTAACATCTCTACTCAACGTCCCCGTCATCAACTCCCTCCTCCTTGAGAAAGCCTCCTTGCCTAGCGCAATTCTTCTCCTTACGTCCCTACCACTTTGACCGTGTTGGTCCAAAACACTTCCGAGATATGTAAACTGTTCTACCTGCTCTACTTTTTCCCCGCCTATTTTAATATTTAGCTTAGCCTTTTTCTTTCTGGAAAATCGCATAAACCTTTGTTTTATTAATATTGATTCTCATCCCATATTTATCGCACTGAACCTCCAATTCACTCAGCAATGCTTGCAACCCCTTGGCTGACTGAGCAACTAATGCTTGGTCATCAGCAAACCTAACCGATTTTACGAATTCCCCTCCGACTTTCATTCCTACCTCCAGTTCTTCCCATGCCTCTTTAATCATTTCCTCTGCATATACGTTGAACAGTACCGGTGACAATGGGCAACCCTGCCTTACACCTCTTCCTAACACTGCCCATCCGGACTCCCCGTTCCCCACTCGCACCTGAGCAGTCTGAGGCATGTACAGGTTGCGGATCAGTCTCCTGTCCTTCCAATCCATTCCTATTTTCTGCAATACACGCATTAATTTTTCCCAATTCACTCTATCAAACGCTTTTTCGAAATCTACAAAACAGGCAAAAACGTCCTGATTGTATTCTATATTCCTCTCGACTAGTGATCTCATTACTGCAATGGCATTACGCGTACCTCTTCCTTTCCTAAACCCAAACTGATCATCCCCTAAGTAATCATTTGCCTTTCTATCCTTTTGTTGATGATCCTGAGAATAACTTTAGCTGCGTGGGATATCAAACTTATTGTTCTGTATTGTTCACATGACGAAGCCTTTGCCTTTTTTGGAATAGGAACTAACACCGATCTCACAAAATCTTCCGGCCAGATTCCTTCCTCATAGATAATACGAATCAGTCCATATATGGCCTTCTTTCCACCTTTTCCTAACCATTTCAACATTTCTACAGGAATGTTGTCCACCCCCACGGCCTTATTTGCTTTCATCTCCTTTAGTGCCCTTTTTATTTCATCGTCGAGTATGCCTGGACCTAAGCTATCTTCTTCTACGTAATGTTCCTTTTCTATGTCTAACCTTGTCGGCCTAAGTTCTTTACCATACAGTGTTTCTATATATTCCTTCCATCTCTCAACAATGACCAAGTTCGTCGGCTCTGCTTTAATCTCTACGAGTAAAATTCTATCAGTCGCTTGATCTATGTTGACTACGCTTCTTCCTACCACTTTATTTAAAATTACGGCAACCCCTCGTTGGCTCTCGTCCCCGCCGCTGTATATCACTCTATAATTGTCACTCTAGTAATCCCCGCTATCCTTCCATCTCACCTCGCAGAGACCTAAAACATCTATATTACCTCTTTCCATCTCTCGCTTAATATTTTCTAATTTGCCTTTCCTCAACATTGTCCTGACATATATATATATATATATATATATATATATATATATATATATATATATATATATATATATATATATATATATATATATATTCCATGCATGCCCACGCGAGAAAACCTTTTAATTAAGACGCAAGAATACTGCGAAGACGGTTGTCACATAACGATAGCTAAATTGGTGTAAACATTCCTATTTTAAAAATTTAAAAGTCAACACGTTTAACATTTACTCAAACGCATCAATTACTGCATTATAACAATGAGCATTCCTGCATGCATGTGTACACTTGTTCCTATATTAGTTTATGTGGATATATTTACATAAAGGTTTATATGTACGTTTGTATAAGTATGCATAAGTGAATATTTTTACATAATTATTTGACGTTCTAACATCCCCCACCACACGTCCCTGCGGTGATCTGCGGAGTGTTGTGTAAACCCAGCAAGATATAAATAGATACATGACGGGCATAATTTTACCTAGACCTTGAAAATACCTTTGAATACCCGAAAATATAATCGCGTGTTACTTGAAAATTTCTGTTCAACATTCAGTAACTGACCTAAGAAATCGCTGATAATTGTAACTCGAAGCGTAATTATTCACTTTTGGCTAACGTACTGGTTTTCCAAGGATAGCCAATTCCATTCCCGGATGTAGCTGATTTTCAAAGGTATTTTGGTACCCAACCAGGCGGTAAGGTGCTTCGAAGTTAAAACACATGGAGTGAACGTCAGAGTTGACAAGCATCGTTCGTCTTATGAGATGGCTTTTCTGCACACATGTGGATTAACGCCGACGCACTTCTTTTCATTCCTCTTCCCATTTCAAATACGAGTACTTCACTTGCCATTGCAATTTTGCGCATAACTCAAATGCGCATCTTACTCTAGAAACACTAGAATCCCTAAATAACTAATTTTATCGTTGTCAAGATAACTCCCTCGAAATTCTACCTATCCTCTCCATCTTTTTATTCTAGTGCCTTCTCATTACGCCCTCAAGAAAACTTATATACGAGGGTTGCTATTTATATTTTCAGCCTAATGTTGAAAAGACAGTAATTTATGAAAATTACTTTATTGTTATTTGAAGTATTCTCCATGATAACACAGGCCAACAGTGTTTTTGGTGCCGGAGCTTTTAATGTTGATTTAAAGAACAATTGGGGTGCTGAATCCAATTATGACACTAGTTTTTTCCTATCAGCTATAGTTTTCAAGATATAGATATGTTGTTACTTGCGTAAAAAAAATCTTCTACATGATGATATGGGAATATTATATTAATGATTATCTCATTGGCCTACAATATAGAAATATACATAAAACTTATTGACAGTTTATTGAAAATAAAAGAAACACCGCAGAGTGGTTATAAACTAGTATACTAATAGATTTATTTAACTTTGAAAATAGTTTTCCGGAATATATCAAATATTAAAACAACTAATCGTAAGATGTGCCATATCTAAAAAAGTAGAGCTGCTAAATAAAAACGGATTTCATATTTTGATTCAGCTCTACAAATATAGTTAAAATCATCACAAAGATTCCCGGCACCAATTTTTTTTGTAGGCCTGTGTAATCAATACACTTTTGCACGCTCTCGAACCAATTTTCGTAGCACTTTTTCCACTCCGATTGAGGTACCTCCGAAACATGATTTTTGATTGTCTCAACGGCTTCTTCTTGCGCCGAAAAACGTTGGCCACGCAATTTCTTCATGATAAACGGGAATAAAAAGAAGTAATTTGGTACTCAATCAGGGCTGTACGGAGGATGACTGATCAATTCGACGTTTTGGCCAGTAAAATATGTAGTTGTTTCAGCCGATCTGTGAGAGCTTGCATTTTCATGGTGAAGAATGATCCTTCATTGCCGCTTATTTTTCCGTATTTCATCAAGCACTTCTGGCAAACAAATGTTCATGTACCATTCAAAATTCACAATATACGTTACTCTAACGGTAAGGTTGCCAGATGTTCAGCTGTTCCGAAGAAACAGGCGATCATTCGCTTCGATATGCTTCATGCACGATGACACGAGCTTTTGTCAAATTATGCGGGATCCAACGCGAACAAATTTTTTTCACAGCTAAATGCTCATGTAATATCTTATTGATGCTCGTCACACTAATTCCCAAGGATGATCCAATCTTACGAGAAATCACATGATGATCTTCCTTTACTAATTCTTGCACAGCATCAATGTTTTCTGACACAACAACCGATTTTGGACGACCTTCACGTATTTCGTTGAGCGAATGGAGGTCATGATGAAGTTTGTTATACCGGCGTTTCACAGTGGCAAAGGATGGGGCTTCATCCCCACAGGTGGAAGTAAGTTGATCGATGTAACTTTGTTTTGATAGTCCACGTCGAAAATTGTAAAAAATCATTGCACGAAAGTGTTCACGAGTTAAATCCATTTTTTCGGTGAGACGAAATTTTCGAGTCACGGTAAACAAAACAAGTTACGATCAAACGACAAAATGTACTGAAGAAAGTTAGCGTTAAAAGGGTCAATCTTTCAGATGGAAACGTCAGATGGCACCTAAAACGCTTGGTGTTGTCAAGGCTAAACATATAAATACCAACCCTCATATTGAGAAAAGACAATTTGGCCATACCATGTTCAGTTAATCTTGAAAATACCATGCGTTAATTTACATTTTTAATTCTAATAGCATGGTCATAATGACTAAACCATTGTAACTCACCTTCTACAATAAACAAAAATAAATTACAAGGAAATGATATAAAAATCAAACTTGACAACTGTTTTTCGTCCTTAATTTCGACACGAATACCAAGTGATTAATTGCTGTTTTCTTCAGCAATTCTTCGAAACAAATCTTCAAATAAATCTTAGCAACTCTTCATTCTACTCTGCTCTCCTAAAATTTTGTCTTCAGTTTTCCAAAGTGTTTTGCATTTTATGTACATCCGTCACAGCAGAATAATTTCAATATATTTTAACCCCCGAACTTGGGTAACATATCCACCAATTTGTTGGATAATAGAATGAAAAAATGCGTTACTTCAGTTGTAATCCTATTTATTTCGATTTGTATAACATGACCGACAAAATAATATCATCTTTTCAGTTGGTATTTTGAAGTTTATGACATTTAAATTTGGGCTTTGGCCTGAATCTTCTATCGTGAAAAAAATTGTGTACATGTATTACGGTATATAACCTTGGAGTCAGTTCTCGTTCCGTACTCCTCTATGTTACCCTAAAATATGCACTCGTTAAACTGTTACAGAGAAGAAGGGAATAAAAGGCTTTAATCCGCATCGGTCCACTGCCGAATAACCCCTTCTCCACTTCATGCTAATAGTTATCGTCATTATAGGTAATATATATATATATATATATATATATATATATATTTTGGTGATTACCTTTCAACGCATGCCCAAACTCATTGTTGCTCAACTTTTGTTCATGAGTGCTTCCATCATCATGTCAAGGTCTGAAACTTTTCACATAACCCTCGTACAAATTGAATATAGATATTGGCCGATGCCTAACAACTATTATGTAATACCCATCGCTTAGACTGAGCCCTACATGTTGTACATTTACATTATTTCTTGATTTATTTCTTCATAAGTCCTACTTGGCTTCCAATACGATTGTCATGGAAGAGATATCTAATTTGACCTGCCGTTGCCTTCCTCAATAGCGTTTTTAACTTGACTCCATCACCCAAAGGACCGCCCCACTTAGGTCAAACGTCTTTGCAGCCGCCTCACTCAGGAACAAAAGATTCGTGGATTACCTTTCGTCTTACTCTTATCCCTCAATATATTCTTCACAGGTGGCCCTATCAAGAGATATTATTTCCCCTGCTAGCCCTGCAATATTAGGAGCCAAAGGAAACACCTAAGTCCTTCCACTATTTCAGGGTCGTATTCCAGGCAAGGGTCAGTAGTTATTTATAAATGGCTAGTTAGATTTTTATTTGTAATTTTAAAATATCTAATATTGAGGAGAAAAATTATTTACATGACCTTCACACCATTTCATGTTCATTAGCAATCCATGCAATATTTATTTTAGATGATAAGTAACGGAAAGAATTGAGGTAAGATTTCATTTTGAAACATTACTTATGGTATACTTCCAATGAAAATCAGGAATATAGTAAATACTTGTATAAACTAAGTATAAGAGATATCAAAGAATTTATGCCATTTAATTGAAAGTGGAATCATATAAGAAATGTTGTACGTTAATCCCAGCTCTCTCAATCATTGTGGGAGCCCAGAAACGTGCCCGCATATTTCCAAATCACCAAAGTTGAGAACTCTATTGTCTCTAACTTTACAGTAAAATCGGAAGCGTGGCCACAATGACGTGTCGGAACGGATTCTCAAACACGCACAGGGCGCTCCCTGATCCGTATTTGCATGGAGAATGCTGGAGAGTGTCCCCAGGGGGACATCCTTTACGAAAATAGTGTTGGCACGTCCATCCGCAGCGAAACTTTTCCTTGCGAAAACTCATTACTCCGGCGAGTCATTTTGCTTGATCTGCCCCTCGTGCACGCCACCTTTTTGTTCCGTACTGTTTAAAATGCAGATGTAGGTCAGATATTCCATTGTTGAGGACGGGAGGGGTAGTGATATGAGTGGGTGGTAGGTTAAAAAAAAAGTGGACCCAGATTATGGAACCATAACCATTAACGAGTGACTTTGAGCATTTTGTAATTACTTTTCTGAGTCCGTCACAATGTGGAGGAAGCGGGTGCGCTTACACTTCCGCCTGTCGATGGGACGGGGGAGGATATTCGGTGGGTGGACATCGCAAAATAAAGCCCACTCCGGGATCGGTAAAACTCACAGTGCGTGACACCCACAAAATAGCATTTGGAAAATATATAAGCGCATGAATGTAATATGCATATCGTAGGAAGTCGGAGGGATTTAAAGGGTGATTGTTTCGGAAATGGAGATGAAAAAGGAACTTTTATACACCGGCTGGAGGAAAAAAAAGAGGAAAGTGTTTTGGGACGAATCTGGGGAAGGAGATCAAAGGGAGAGAGTTCGTAACGTTAAAAAAAATAAATAAAATGGAAAGAGAGCGCATTGCAACGGTACACAGAATGTATTTCTGTCGAATGGCACGTACTACTCGTTCCGTACGGACTGGAAGTTTCGTTCGATACGCAAAGGTGGGCAAGATTTGGAAGGATTTCTCCACGAATCAAAGCTCCCTCGCCGGAAGTCTCGTAACCTCCACTCAAAACTCTTAACTGGATTATTTCTGCGGACCATCTTTTTTCCCGCACGTTTCAGTTTTCCCCAATTACTCACGTCTTTGCTACCTGAAAGACCTTAACCAACGAAATTTCGAATTCCGCAAGTTTTCCTAATATGTACGAGTAAATTTTGGGAGACTGACACTGTTTGAACGGTTAAAACTAATAATATTTTTGCCCGTGACTTGATAGCGCCGGTTTGAAAGAAAAAAATGAAAAATATCGCCGGATCAAGAACTTGGACCTCTTCCTCATCAAACGACTAAGACAACAACCATATTATATTACCCTGAACCCGCAGTGGTAGTACCACGCGGAATTAATTAATTAATTTATGCCACTTGAAGTCAACCAACGATTTTGAATTAAACAAAAATTCTATAAAAATAATTAAATTTTGAATTTTAACCATACCTTACATGATTTAGGTTTGATTAATCATATACCATGATTGAACACAGACTAATTTTAAATATTTAGCCAATATTTCTGACAGTTGTTCCGTGAGTACTCCGCAAAAATAGGATTGAAATCGATTATGTCATAGTTCGTTGAGTTACTCCCTCAAACATTCGTCTTGTTGTAAAAATATAACCGTTTATAACGTACATGCATGCACAGAAATAAAAAATAATTTTAGTAACCTTCATTTATGACGGCTACTGAGGTAATTCTTGCTTTTAAATATGCGGAATTGCAATAATGTACTTCGTGTAATTAGCTTTGCGGAGCAAAGTGTTAAATTTCTCGAATACGTCTTTGCGTTTTCATAATCCCTATTGCAGCCATTGACAATAAACTTAACTGGCAAATTTGTTACAAATGACCATATGATACATTAGATAAAATAAGCTTTGTATTCATTTACATACTTACACATTTCTCTTTCCAAAACAGCTCTTCCAAGCCTTCTGTCAGCCTAAGAGTACTTTTTTATGTAAATTTGGGAAGCCTGATTAAATAAGCTGGAGAGGAAGATTGAGAAATTTTATCCAGTCGACCAAGAAAGAGTCTCGATTTCCCCCGAGTTTTTCACGGTTTTAAGAATTTTCTACCCTTGCGCCAACTAATATTCTCGGGGCACATCAATTTAGTAAATTCATCCGATAAATATCGAGGTAAAAATGTTTGGAGTAATTTATCTCAGTCAGAACTTTTATATTTTGAGAACAAAATTAAGTAGCTGCAAAGCGTTCCTATCTAATTACAGGGACTATCCATAACAAAGTGATCATTTCCGAAATAATTTTTTTAATGGCTCGGGACTAACTGTTCCAAAACTGTCCAAACACCGACCACGTTATCATAAAGGATAAACAAGTGTTTTCCCAATTAATTTTATATTGGACTATGGTTCCAACAGTGTGTCATTATCAAGTTCTTTCATAATTTTACCTTCATAACGACACACTGTTGGGCCTAATGTTCCTGTATTTAATTGAGTGAAAACATACACTTGTTTTATCCTTTGTAGCAATGACAATCAAATATTTAATTCACTATATAATCCTATTCACTATTCCATTATGAAATATGCACAGATGAATACATGCAGTGTAAGCTAAGCTATCTGTTTATGTCACATCGCTGAAATGATGAAAACTTTGACAATTCAGGGAGTGATAAAACCTAACGGAAGGATTACATTCATTAATCGTTACACTTCATGACTGCCTATTTATTTACTAATACTAGCTCTCGTCTGGGAATTAATACGCTTAAATTAGTCATCCCGGATGTCATCAAAAGGGTTTTGTCAATATGCTAGAAATACATTAAAAAATTAAGTTAGGCATAGTGAATTTCTTGTGTTAACTGCGAAATAAATAGAAAGCAAATAATATAGTTACATAAACAGACTCGTAGTCTACGCAATTAAAATTTATTTTATGGCTATATTTGATTGAACGTGGCATTTTTGATACAATGATTTCAATAGATATGGGTTTCGGTGGTGCTCAATGATCTTAATTGTCGAAGCATCCAATAAATCCATTACTACGTAGGCAAGCGAAATAAAATTTGCCGAACGAAATGAAGCTGAGGAACTTGGGTCCCATCTCCAAGACTTTTCCAAAGGGTGCACATCTGAGTATCTGCCCTGTTGACGGAACATTTGTCCTAATGAAATGCTTACGTAAATTTAAGCTTCAGTGATTACGAGATCCTATCCTCGGGGATATTGCGACAATAGGCGTGGAATGCGTTCTAAGCATGAGTTGCCTTTGATTGGATAATTATTTCCACACTATAAATATGGCGATCAAAATGTTCATTGTGAGTATGCCCGGGGAAGTCCCTGATCCGTAACTTTAAAAAAAATAGCCCCAAAAAAATTAAAATATACCTTCCCAACCTCTTCGCACACTTGCTTCATCCCCTAAAACTACCCCTCTCCGTTAATTCTTAGCGACGAATTTAATCGTGAGGACTGCCATTTTCTTGATTAGTATGAAGCAGTATCTACCACTCATTTCTACCACAAAAGGCTGTTGCAATCCAAACCGTTTCGTACAAATCAACGATTAGATAAATCATCAAACAACTATGCATTTTTTTAATTCTGAAAATTAACTTTTGATGCTGTAAACCTGTATTTTTTATGCTAAATGCCTGGTTTTTAATCACCCCTGCCACAACATCGCTTATTTGTAGGGTACAGTGTGTATAGACAGACAGAAAATTCAAATGGTACGTCATCATGCAATTTGATACATCGATGTATGTCAAAAAACGTATGGGGCACATATTTAAATGCATAAATACACCTCGACTTTAAGAAACATGGGTTTCAGTCAGAGGAAAAGTTTTCTTTCTTGCATTTGTGTGTGTGTGTGTGGAGTCGACTGGGGGCACGAAAGAGAAGATCTTGTAGAATGGAAAGAGTCTGGGTAACCAAATGGAGGTCAAGATGAGAGGGCACACGGAAAGAGGTATTTGTCACTCCTTCGGGGATCTTAGTGAGGAAGAAAGAGTCTGGATGGGGGAGGAGGACGAGGTCAACGGTTCCGGCGTGGGGACACGGGAAGAAGTTTACCGAAGAAAAAAGAATGTGTCCCTTAACATTTCCCCCCCCGCATTTCCCACCTCCTCTCCCGTGGACCATTCGAATGTGTCGTTTAAGAATCATCTCAACCTTTTCCACAATACGGCGCAAACGAATGCCCTTGGATGCGCATTGCCGTAAATTTGAGAAGATTCTTAAATGGCATACTGGAAACGACGCCGGGCAAACACGAACTTTTCGCGGCTGTGATTTGTCTCTCGGGAAACCATATGATGTCGGAAGTCTCTCCCGCCGCAAGAGAAATGTCTTGGGACGGAAGAAAGATTCAAAGGCGTGATTCAGCCCAGGGGTTGAGACGGAGAATGAGCCTTTAAGAACCCTTCTACGTGGCCCCGAAACATTTGCGCCATCATTTTTCAGAATACCGCGCGACGCCTCCACAAGATTTATTTCAACATATTTTCCAACTCCTGACTCACGACGGAAAAGAATGGGCATAGTCCCATATCCCATAGAAATAATATCGCTCAAAAAGTTTTTTCATTTTTTTTTTAATATCTCAAATTTACGCGGCGTAAAGAGATAGGGTTGCATCGGTGGAAAAGTTTAGTTTCCAAGGATCGATGGGAGAGACACAACTTTAACCGGTTTCGCACGAAATGTTTTGCGTCATTCCTTCACATTCTATCTAAACCGGGTCTTACGACAATAACGTCTTGAAAACCACCTCGATTACTCAATTTTACGGTCACCAAACATCAAAAACCACATGAATGGTTTGGCGTGCGAAAATTGGGCTACATTCTTTCATGGTGTCTTCTTTGCAATTCACTAAAGGATCTCAGGGAATTCAACTCTAGCAAAAATTACCGGATATACTCCAGTTTCCTTTAAACTTGGATTATGGCTAAACAATTTTGCCACGTTTTCTACGGCCAATTTTAGGATTATGAGCACATACAAAATAGATACATTTTTCCTTTTATCTTAAATCGCTGAAGAAGTCAAAAGCATGTCCTTCAAAGAATAGCAAAGTGCTAACAATGACAAGTCGGAAATACCTGACTAGTATTTGACACGTGGTTTTGCTTAACATCAACGTCAAAACTTAGCCACCGCCGATTAATTCCTTCTGTGAGTCTGTTCACATCAATACTCGACCACTTGAACCGATCCGTAAAAATGTTTAACATCACTTTGAATATATTTGATCAAATGGTGATAGTACCATAAGGTTTAATTTTTCAGATCATTTTCATGACTTATGCGAATATCCCTATCCGAATAACAAGTTTTATTTCATCATTGAAAATTAATCGAATTAATTTGCAACCAAAATTACAAGAATTAGCTGTATGAAAAAAATAATCCAAGGGGTAAATGACTTTGTAGTTGAATCGGTTTGAATTTTCGACAGGAAATTGAATGTATCCTTCTTATTTCAATGCACAAAACTGAAATTCGTTTGACAAAAATCGTTGCTTAAATTAGAAACTATTTTCTTAATAGTACTGTATATTTTGTGTAGGCAGGAAAATATGTGATTTCTTTTTCGTATAGTAACTTAAAATAGCAACGAAGTTCGATCGAGGACACTGTAGAACCCTCGCAAATGTCGATAAACCTCTGGGAATCAGACTCAGTGCTCTGCTTTCGGCAAGGAATGCGTAGTTACTTCAGTGACAAAACAGTAGAGTCACCGATTATGAAGTGTGGTAAAAGATCAGGAAAATATCGAAAGTTCTCGATACCCTTTCCCAACATAAAATACGTACTTTGATGAAGACGCTCGCTCGTTTCGGGGAGAGTACCTTCCCAATAGTGTTTCCGGAATATCTTAAAACGAAGCACTTCCATAAATTCCAAATCTCGTTGAATTTTCTGCCATTCAAAGTTCAAAGACGGATCCTCTGCAGTCAAGCTGCATCCAGACGTAAACTTCTCAGAAGCACCCACTTTATGACTAAATTCTAGCGTTCTCGCTACGGAAAAGGGGTGTGAGAGGACGCACGAAAGGATTAAAATACACCCCTTTGACTATGGCCCCCTAACGCACGTGGAGTCGAAGCCGACGAGTTCATGGCGCACTCCTCTGAACGAGAAAAAAACGAATAAAATAAACGAATCAAGCGCGCGCGCAACACGCACACACACACACACACTTCTTCAACGGGAATAACCACTTGCCGGGCAAATGACGTTCTGCGCGACGGTTCGTGAGATGGAAATTGAGGGTGCCTGCACGGCTCGGCAGCCGGGTGAAAGAAAAAGCGGACGTGAGCAGGGTTGTGTTGGGCGTTGCGAAGAACCTGTTTCTCATGTGAGCTGCGACACATGGCCAAGACGCGCTCATTTTCGGGCCAAGTGAAAAGGCACGTTTGCTCCAGATAGAGAGAAAGAAAGAGAGAGAGAGAGTGAGTGAGATAACGCGAGCCACCGGAAGGGGGACTTATCTCCCCCACCTCCTACGATTGCTAAAAACGCCTCCGCGTGACGCGATAAGAGCCTTCTTAGTTGATCCGCAAACTGCAGATTTAAATTTAGTCAGCCCCTTAAGAGAAAGAAAACATTTGGAGCGGCTTTTTAGAGAAACACCAGGAACTTTCGTCGAACGCAGAAAGTAAATATTATTCGGAAAGGAAGCTATTGAGTTCAAGTGTACTATTACTGGGTGGTCCAGTGGGTGGAGCGCTGGGTGACTCACCAACGGGTTCGGGTTCCCTTCCGGGTGAATTCCAGAAGCTCGCTAAGCTTCATTCAGGCTGTGTGACATTTTGGGTATCAGATCTTCATGGGAAATAACAGGTGGCACTGAGGAAGAACTACCCTCATTCCTTCCCTAGTGCTTGGATTTCAAGGACCCAAGCGTTTAATATTAGGCGAGCTCTATTCTAGTCTATAAAATCAACCTTAGGGTTGATTACTGGTGTACTTTCATAGTCGCGTGATTTTCTGTGGTTGTGAACCAGAAAACCGGAGGAAATAAAAAAAAAAGCTAATCGACCTCAAAGTGATGGGCGATTTAAATCTAAGTGAGCGAAGAAATTCGTTTCCATTAGTGTATCCTACGTTAATTAAACTTGCCCCTTTTTACCCTTTAAGTAGTATTCATACTCACGAAATGATTCGTAATGAGCCCAATTCGAAGCTCGACTTTTATCAGAATTATACTCATAGCCATAATAGTTCACTCTCGATTTCGGCCGGGTTCGACTTATTGACAGAATTACTGGTGATCTAAGCAACTCTAAGACTTAGGCATGCTAAATTATCCACAAAAGATATCTCAATGTCAATTACTGAAGGTGGTTTGGAGTTGGAAGTGTGGCTTCACAAATGTTGCGATGAAATCACAGTTACCACAGTAGCTATACAACCCGAAAGTTGGTAAGATCGGTGACGAAAGAGCTCAACTCGTACCAAAATAAGACGAGTGAAATTCGAACCTCTTCATTTGGAGGGTAAGTTTCTATCCCTAAGCCACCTGAATTGGTATGTATTTCTCTGCATAAAACAAGGAAAGGAAAAATCACTTAACTCGTAAGAATTTAGAGTTTACACGGGGTACAGCTAAATTGAATTCTAATCCAAGACCATAGGGTCAGTATTTGAACGTTCATCCCCCACCTTGTTGCCTTACTGCCTCGTAAGAATTATAATACGCTTAATAAAGATAGTCTCATTTGGCTGTTCTGTTTAAAAATTATATTTGTAATCATATATTAAATAACTGCATGCCATGTGCTAAGGTGTACGACCGCAGGCTCCCAATTACCGCCATCTGACGTGGGCAAACTTGACGCATTGGTATCATGATAACAATGGGGGATATACTCACGAAGGTGTGCTGTCATTTTCCTTCTGTGACACAGGAGGTGACCCGGAAATGATATAACTTAATGGAATTGAAAAGTAAATCCATGCATCATTTTAAAAATTGATTAGCCAAACAAACTAAATATTAGAATCTCATTGGAAAAATCATCATCGAGGCCTGAGATGCTTGAATTGATCAATAGATGCCCTAGCTCTCGAATATACCGTGTTAGAACATCCATGAACTAAAAGTTCTTGTCAGATCAATATTAATTACTGTGCATATCTCATATCAAGAATACACTACTGATCATATATCATGAGCCTAAATGAGCACACAATTTTCAAGAAAGCAACGGGGACCGATGGAAACAAAACAGTAGACTATAATAAATATCTACGAGATTCAATGCGTTGAAAATTTTTCCCATGCCCTCAAAACACTAGCACGCAATCGGAATTAAAATCAATTTACTTCGTAGACGGGACTTCGTGGGCGAATCCTCCCTTTGCGGTTTAAAAATTTTCGTCGGGGAAGAGCAAAGCTTTTCTTTGCTCTCAGACCATTTTTTTGGCGCGGAAAATTTTTGTCTTTAAAATAAACGATAAGTGTCGCTCCGATATCCCGAAAAACAGTAAGCCCACTTATGCACGAGAAAAACTTTTGGGTCTGAACCGCAAAGCCGCGATATTAAAGCCACGAGCACGGAAAAGGAGATAAAAATGGAGCATTTTTTCAGTCGTCTTGACGTTGTTAACAGGCATTATCGAGAAATAATCACCCAATTTTAGAAGAAAAAAATCTTACACGGGAAGATAGTGGACGTGAGAAACAAGCAGACAAATGACCGTGAGGGGATTGATGGGCTAAGGATCGAGTTACGGCTCGTAACCTTGATCGATCATCGACTAGCTCTTTCACATCAGAAGCTCATCCGTCACGAGGCGTTGTACAGCATGGTCTTCATACTTCTTCCCTTCATTCAGTCTCTCGTAATCTATAAGCAGACCCTGGTCACAAGCAGTATTTTACTGCATGGTTAATACAAATTTAACCAATGACGGGACCTATCAGGCACCGCTATAATAGACTTTTCTATAATTTTACCAGAAAAACCAACATGGACGATGGGGTCAATGATATTCGTCAAACAAAAAGCATTTAGCGTCAATTCCAATGAAAAAATGTTTCCGATGGGTAAGTTAGAGCGGAGTAAAATCTGAATAATGAAAAAAATAACTTTTGTATTTGAAACGGAAAACCTGAAAAGGTACTCTCAGTCGCTCTACTTTCCGATACAGATGAAAGAGTAAGCAAAAAAGTAACAAATATGAACATAAGTATGAAGGTATTTGAAACCTTCGGTTAAACTTACAGATTTCTACTCACATATTTTCAAAAAAGTTAGAATAGAATAGGACATGGAAAAGATAAACAGGCAAGTTTTCTTGAGGTTCGAGGAGGTTCAGTTTAACATTTTACGGAAAAATTGATCAATGGTAGCAACTAAGACTTTTTTATCCATCCTGGTGTATTATGCGAGAGACAAAAAATACTTGTCAACACATGATACTTCGCGGTAGCTAATCATTTGGTGGAAAATGCCATTGAAAAAGTATTATGCCTCAGGCAGTAAACTAATCGACGGTCCATATGAAACATTCCTATCTCCACAACTTTACGCCAACAAATGAATCATATTTGGTTAGCGAAGGAAACTGTTCACAAGAATAGAAGTTATCGTATGAGATGGTGTCCCCCTTACACCATCCGTGTAACGGCTGAGAAGATTCAATTCGAGAGAAAAGTACGATTGACATTTTTCTTCAACTTCTCTGTTAATTCTTTTCCAACACTCAATAAAGATGGGTATTCCTTGTACTCTTAGAGAAAATTTCCAGCTTAAAGTTTCAACAAACCAAGATCAAATATACAGGCAGTACATAATTTCTCTAAAGCATGGCAAAATTGAATAATAACTTTCGTTTTAAATAATTTTACAACTTAATGAATTTTAAATATTTCGTCGTTTAATTTTGTTGAATAGCATTCATATGTATTACGAGACTACAATCACTTTTTCAGCAAGAAATTATTGAACAGCCAAGATTACACGCATTAAAAATTTCAAAACGTATCCCGTGACATAATTAATGAGCGCATTTCATAAAATTTAAAAAGAGATTACGTAGGGTAAATAACATAAAACGAAATCACTGTCATCTAAATATTAATCTCTTGCCATATGAATTCAACATCCTAAAAATAATAAACGCAACTTATTATTGATGCGAAGAAAAACACAAAATAAATTGATAAACATTATTTGAGATGATCCCTGCTGAATGTGTCTTAAGTTTTCGGGGTGGGAAAAAATTCGGTCGTACCTCGTGCAAGATAAGAGAAGATTCCGTTTCCAAATCCAGTTGCCAAGCAGCATTGTGCAGTACAGAATTATTACTATCAGGTAATCTACCGGTTAAGGTAGGTTTTTGGATGGACACAACAATCAAATAAATATTTTGTAACTCCAAACAAAACCCAGCCCGGCAACCTAATCTACATCTGATCCCCCTTCATCTCGGTGTACTTCTTTCCTCCCTTCATCCCATCCAACATTCCTATCCTGTTCCTACCCTTACCTCGCTTGCCCAACATTCTCCCCTCTATTACCTTCTTCAACATTTCACTGCCGCTCAATACGCCTTTCATCCATTTTTCCTGCCTACATAGGATTTCTCTCAAAAAACCCCTCTCCTCACCCACCATCTCCAGTACTACCTCATTTGTTTTCCTGTCGGTCCATTTCACCTTCTCCATTCTTCTCCACCCTCCCATGGACTACAACCTTGTCGTGGTGGAAGGGCTTGTGTGTTCCGATGACCCCTAGAGCTGTGCTGGCGGGAGTAATAATAATTACTCCTGGAAGGGTCACCCATGCCAGATAGGTCGAAGGTTAGGAGCCAGACGAAAGGTAGTCCACGCAGCGTCTGTTCCTCAGTGAGGCGGCTGCAATGGCGTCTGACCCCAGTGGGGCGGCCATTAAGTGATGGTGTCACGTTAAAAACACTATTGAGGAAGGCAACGGGAAACCACCTCAATTATGATTCCCAAGAATATTATGATGGGCACTATAGATAATATGAGTCCTGGCAACTACGGGACACGGCCCAAGAGGCCGTGTGTCGTGCCCGGCAGCGGGAGATGCAAGGCTTCCGCGGTCGTCATCCCACGAAACCCTTGCGGGGAAGAAATAACTTCAGCAGGACAGAAGACTCAGAAGAAGGCGAAAGTAGTTAGAATAGGAACCTGGAACGTCAGGACAATGTTGAGGAGAGGCAAATTAGAAAATATTAAGCGAGAGATGGAAAGAGGTAACATAGATGTTTTAGGCCTCTGCGAGGTGAGATGGAAGGATAGCGGGGATTACTGGAGTGACAATTATAGAGTAATATACAGCGGCGGGGATGAGAGCCAACGAGGGGTTGCCGTAATTTTAAATAAAGGGGTAGGAAGAAGCGTAGTCAACATAGAGCAAGCGACAGATAGAATTTTACTCGTAGAGATTAAAGCAGAGCCGACGAACTTGGTCATTATTCAGGTATACATGCCACCGAGCAACCACAAGGAGGAAGAAGTCGATAGGATGTATGATGAGTTAGAGGATATCATCGCGAGTGTTCCTGCCGGGAAACATTTGATAGTGATGGGGGATTGGAATGCGACGGTAGGCGAAGGAAGAGATGGTGGTGAGGTGGGGGACTATGGATTAGGCACGAGGAATGAACGCGGGGAGAAAGCAATTGAATTCTGCAGGAGACAGGGGTTAGTCATCACTAACACATGGTTTAGACACCACAAAAGGCGTAGGTATACATGGAAAATGCCAGGTGACTCAGAAAGGTATCAGTTAGATTATATTATGGTTAGGCACAGGTTTAGGAACAGTGTGATAAATTCGCACAGTTTCCCAGGAGCGGATGCGGACTCTGACCACAATTTAGTTGTTATGAAATGTAATGTTCGTTTCAAGAAGATAAGGCAAGGGCGGCGGGTTAAAAAATGGAATTTAGAAGCAGTAAATGAATTAACGAGGAAGGAGTATCAGGAGGCTGTAGAGAAAATGATGGATGACGGTAAAGAACTGAGTGCTATCGAAGAAAAATGGGAATGTATCAAGAAAGGGATATTGGAAGCCGCTAAAGACACTATAGGAACCGTTAACGGGAAAAGGATAAGGAAACCATGGGTAACGGATGAGATGATTGCGAAGATGGATGAGAGAAGAAGATGGAAAAATGTAAACACAGAGTTAGGCAAAATGAAGTACAAAGAGTTAAACAATAAATTGAGAAGGGCCACAAATAAAGCAAAAGAAGAATGGTGGAAAACGCAATGCGAGGATATGGAAAGTTTACAGAAGAAGGGTGAAATT